>JAMKQA010249080.1:0-20325 GCA_024699735.1 Posidonia australis | reverse complement strand
TTGTTTGATACAATAATCTTCTTCACACCTGTTTTTTTTTTGCGATGAGTAATTAAAAAACAAGTTTCCGTTTCTCTTGTATTTTATCTACTTCTGTTCAAATCACTTATATGCTACTTACCACAGCTACACAAGAAAGGCAGTATGAACAAATAATATTGGCTTCTTTGATGGATAACTCGACTGTCATATTTCAAGATGCAGTCACCGAGTTCATATTGATCACAAGAGTTTCCTATCAATAAAAACGATTATACTGACTACAATAATTTAGTTTCTTTCTTTTGATTTTCATGTTACGAAATTGTAAAACAACCAAATCTGGTTGAAAGTGAAATTGACATTTCACAAATTGATTCTCAATATGGATCAGCACACCAATGCTAGTAGGATCATTCCTCCACTCTACATTTATTTTAAGTCTAAAAAAAATTTGTTTTCCTGGTCATGTGCAAGCTCATGTGGATTACATTTCTCAGAAAATATTTTTTTATTTATTTGTGTCTCGTGCAGTTCTATACAGAAAAACTTGTTAAAAATCAAAGAGTGGTTGAATTTATTTTTCTTATTTGGTAAATATATGAAGTTTTTTGATGTTCACAATGTCTTCATCAACGTATCCAGGACACCGTCATTCTGTAGTATTAATTGTATTTTATTCCCTGAGAAATGACCACAAAAGATCTTTTACTAAGTAGCTATATTAATTCATACAGGCTGATGAGAGGGCTGTACTTAAGCACTTCAATTGGCCCGAGAGGAAGGCTGATGCAATGAGAGAAGTTGCATTTGAATATCGTGCTCTAAAACATCTAGAAGTTGAAGTTAATTTATTTGAGGATGATACAACATTGACTTTTGAGGCTGCTTTGAAGAAGATGGCTAATCTACTAGATAAGTAAGATGATGAAATTGGCACTCCATTTTCTTTATTCATCGTTTTTAGGTTTTGTTTCTTTATAATATGCAGGAAAAATTATTTCAATGCATTTGTATACATGGTCTGAGTAATTTTTTTTGACTGTTGTGAAATGAAAGGTCAGAGAGAAGCATTCAAAGATTAACTAAACTGAGAGATGGAACTATCGTCTCTTACGGATCATACAAAATCCCCACGGAGTGGATGCTTGATTCAGGAATGGTTAGCAAGGTACATTCTCATATTATTGTTATTTTTTTGTTGAAGATAAGAATGGAAGGAAGTTTTTGTTTAAACAGTGATCTGTGGAAATTTCTCAGTATATATAGTGAGGCAAAAGATCCATTGAGGACTAGGCTGACTTTCCAGATTAACCGACCACGTGCATTTTATGTACTGACCGTGTTATTATTAGAAGTGACAGCAAAATAGAAAATGCATATATACTATGCTGGTCTTAGTTTTTTTTTCTTTTTTTGATAACTATGCTAGTCTTAGTATTGACAGTGAAATAGTGTCAGCACTAAAACTAACATGTTACAATTTGACTCCCAATGGTAATGTTCAAACTACATTTAGAACCAAGAACTGCAGCTTTTCCTAAAAAAATGTTTTTCCAGATAAACAATTCCAAATGTATCTTTCATCTAGATCTTTTTTTAAAAAGCAGTTATCAATTTTTCTGTAATTTTAAACTAAAAAAGCTATCAATAAAAAATTGTGAAATGTAGTTTTTTGTCAAGAAAATTGACTTTTGAGTAAATACTGTAATTCCAAAAGTAGTTCCAAATGGGACCTAAAAACTCTATTAGAAATAAGAGCTTAACTCTTTCCTCTCTTTACACTAACATTAAACGTAGCTTGCTATACTGAACCAGCTTACCTTAGTTCAGTAAACTGGCCTTCTCTAAATCAAAATAGGAGGGCCTAAGCTGCTTGCTTAGCTGACCTCCTTGTACTCTGCCAGTTCCATGGAACAAAGAACTTCTTGTCTGTACTTCAGTTTGCTTCAGAACCTATCCCATATACTGAATGAAATACATGGTAGTTACAACCATAGAAGTCTACTTATGGATCTCTGCTGCTGCGTTAGCCACAATTCTGTAGTCTGATCCAGTGTTGGACCTAGCAATTGTTGCGTGCTGCTTTGATATTAGAAAATGCAGACATTCCATCATCAGGTCACCCTACCCAATCAGCATCTGGGAAAGCTGTTAGATTAAGTCACAACAATAGACCATGATATTGAACGCTTGCTGAATATAAGATACCTTTTGACTGCAGCCGAATGAGAATCAGCAGGAGCACTTGTCATCTGACAAAGTTAAGTTACAATGAAAGGGACACTTGGCGTCGTACAGGAGTGTCATAGTGCTTACTTTAAGTGCAAGGTGACTACATTGGAATTGCAATAGTTTTAAGCTTCGACTAGTAATTCAGAAGCATATTTTTGTTGAGAAAGAAATAGACCATGTTTGCTGTGCAATAGTTCATTTTATTGAAATATGAGCGTTCGCTAAATCTTTGTGTGAAAATACATTTTGCCATTACATTGAGAATAGATTGCATCAGAAAATCATTTTGGAACTTGGAACTAGTCAAAATATCATCAACATAAACAAAAAATAGACTAATGTAGACCCCTCTTATAAAATCGGTGTATCTGTTTGTGATCCTGTCAAGCTTGATCCAAAAGAAAGTTACTTAGTTTGTGAAACCAAGCTCTTAGAGCTTGTTTTAATTTGTACAAGGTCTTCTCGAACTGATGGGCCTTAGAAGATTGATTAGGGTTAATGAATCTAGGTGGCCAATCGGCAATCCATGTGAACAATTTCTTCTATGGCTATGTAAGAAAACATTTTGAATGTCTAAATGATGTAAGGTCCATCCTTTTAAAACAGCTAAACTCAAAGTCAACCTTATGGTCATTTGTGCCATCAACTTTTTTTTTAATACTAAAAGCCACTTACAAGTTATTATATTCATAGAAGATTATCTTGGGAAAAGAATTTGTCTTGTTGGCAACAAGAACATTGAACCTAGAAGTTATGGCTACTGTGAAGTTTGTCTTTGGAAGCTTGGGTAAAAGTAGAAGGTTCAACCACAGCCATTGAGCAAGTAAGAGCTATTGACAACTTAATAAAAATTTCATTTTACTAACATCATGCATTGGCCTTGTAACCATAGGATAAGTCTTCAGTATTTTTGGATTTGAAATTTTATTTTCCGGAACAGGAGGATTAGAAGAAGGTGGAGGGTCAGCATTAGCAGCCTCTGCAGTTCTTGATAGAGGTTGAGATTCAGAAAAGGAAATAGCAGGAGATGCAGAAGAAGATGAAGAATTGGAACGGAAAATAGGATGAGAATCAGGAGAAGAATGTGAAGTAAACTTTTAAGAAGAGGAGGGAATTGGAAAATGTCCATTAGAGGTAGAAGAGGGAGACTGAATACGAATTGTAGGATGAAAAGTAGGAGAATTTAGTGATGGAGAAGAAGTAGGAGGTGCAAAAATGTCTATCAATGAAATGGAATCATCAAAATAATGTCTCACAAATCAAGGATAATTTTATGAGTTAAAGGATGTGAAGTTCTAAATGCCCTCTAGAGAAGGATTAAAACCAAGAAATGCATGTTACATGACCTGAACTGCAACTTATGATCATCAAAAGACTAAGGATGAATTAGGGTTTTTTGCTCAAAGACCTCTATTAAGTCTGACAATACCCTAGATGCCCCTACTATTCTAATAATTGCCTTAAGAGACAATTGCCTTCAATGTTCGTACTAACTAACAAAATGTTACTCCCTTTAAAAGTCTTGTAAAATTTTATTTTACCCCCTTTAATTTGCTTAAGTCTCCTTAATAAGGTCTTTTTTGTATAACTACATGTTATCCTCACAACTTTTCTCATTTTTTCTACGACTACAAACCACTATTTATTGATTAAACATACTAATTTTTTTTAAAAATAATTAAGAATGATTACATAAAAATGACTAACTATGCATAAGTAAAACACTAATATTTATTGATTAAGAAAAATTACTAATAAAACCTAAAATTAAGAAATATCAGGTGTAGTTTAGTTATTTATATTTATTTTCATGCCATTTTTAATAAGAATTTAGGGGTTTGCTTATTAAATTTATTTTAATCTACATTGAAATAATTTTATTGTTAATTTTAATTTGTTTAGATTTATAAGGGAGTTACTAATATTTGTTCTTAAAATGTTACACTTTTATTTCCTAACATTTTAGTTTATCATAATAACTAATTATTATGACGACATAATTTGATTTATCATCGTGCTTAATTTAAGTTTATTTCTAATTTTTTTATCATACTATTTGTTACTTTAAATTAGATATAGGTAGATGAATACTTTGGACGTAATATTAGACCAAATTAGTCATAGTTAAGTATGTATGCTTGAATTGTCTAGAGGTTTCTTATTGCTTGTGATTATAATTAATCATTTTTTATTTTTCAGTATGCTTAATCATTGAAAATTAGTATGACTTGTGCATAATTAGTAAATTTTGAAGTGTTTATGGTTAACCATTTCATTTTTAATTTTCTCAGAATACTCAACCAATACAATTATTTTTTAGTTGTTCTTGATTTAGTTTATATGTTTAAATTAGTGGTTACGATTATTGTTAAAAATTTAATTTAATTTTTTAGCATGTTTAATCATTAAATATTGATATTACTTGTATATTATTAGTAATTTTGTAGTATGATTATTCTTTCTTTTTTTTAATTTTTAATATGCTTAATCATTAATTATTGGTTTGTAGTTATAGAAGAATGGAGGAGAAAATGAAAAAACAATATATACTTAAAAATTGAGTCAAAATTGTGATTAAGAAATTTATAAAGGAGTAACATGATATGGCAAAAATGCATATGTAAATGCCTACAGGGAATTTTGTAGTAGGCACCCAATCAATGGTTGAGATTGCCTCCTCGTCCTCTTCCTCCTTCCTATGAGATTAAAATCCTTTGTCGCCTCCTCCTTCTCTTCCTCCTCTTTCACTGCCTTCTTGCTCCTTATACGTTGCTGTCATCCCTTTTCCACCCCTCTCTACCGTTATTGTCCCTCCAATGCATTTCTCTTCCACCATTATCATCGTCGTTGTCACTCCTCCACCTTCCCCTCACTCAAGCTCCCTCATGTACCAATGCCTACCTCATGTACCGTGCTATCCGCCTCCTATGTTGTCGCCATTGTCACTCCTCATCTGCTTCCTTTAGGCTTCCCCATGTACTAATGGCCTTTCCCATGTACCGTGCTACTCGCCTCCTCTGCCTCCCTGTCCTTCCCCCTCGGCCACCTCCTCATTTACGTCGTTGTCACTCCTCCTTCCCGCCCCTCTCTTTCTTCCTCTTTCCCCTCTACTATTGGATGTGTATCTAGTGACTGTTGTTGCTTGTTTGTAGGAATTTTTCTTATAGACACCTACACGAAATTCCTCCTTAAATGATATTTTTTTAAAGTCTTTCAACATCTACAACTAGCAGTGTTCATAGTCCATTAGTTAGCAAGGGCATTGAAGGCAGTTGTTAGACTCTTAAAGGTATTAAGATAATTATCAGAATAAAAAGTATATTCGTAGCATTGTCAAACTTAATAGATGTAGTTGGAAAAAAAATCCTGAGAATTATGAAGTCTATAAAAAGCTGTCTGACATGTGGATGCACAGGAAAGTGCATTAATGATTTGTGTGACATATCGTAAATCAAAACACCAACACTTCATGGGAACGTTGCTATGGTTTAGTAAAACTGACAGTTTCTGTGATACATCTGTTTTCTTTGAACGGTTCCATTTTCTTAATATTTGTATAGAGAGGCACTTGAGGTACTATACCCATTTTGATCGAGGGCTTGTGAATGCGAATAAATTTAGAAGCATAGTCTGAATGAATAACTTTGATAATAGTGCTGGATTAAGTTTTGACATGGTTTTGAAAGTTGAAGAAATTTTTGCAGTACTTCAGACCTTCTGAACAAAGGAAAGAAGCCATACACAATTGGTAAAGTCGTCTATAAATGACACACAGTATCTTTGTCCTTCAGATGATACAAATGAAGAAAACCGTACACCAGTGAAAATTATATCAAAAGGTACAGGACGAACAGTATAGTCATAAGAAGATGCTATTATCTATGAGTAGCTTCTGAGCTTCACATAGTGAAGAGGAGCGTGGAGATTTACATGGCCAACCTTTTATTCTAGACATCAACTGAGACACTTTCAGCATTATTTGCTGAAACAAACCCTTGCTTCTTAAACTATTCTGGTCTGCATAACAATGCGAAGAAGCATGCTAGTTTCTAACTTTTCTTGACAATGGCCTAAAAAATATATATTTTTATAAAGTTCTACATTCATTGGGATTTGAACCTACAATCCCTAAACTGAAGTATTAGTCACGTACCAAATGAGCTATGTTTCATTCGGTACCTAGAAAATAATTAGGTTAAACTTATAGTAGATAGAGTTATCTCTAGTAAATTGATTTACTAAGCGGAGTTTCCTAGTCACTATTAGTGTTAGAGTTATAGTTATCTCTTATATTGATATATGATATATGGATATCCGTGTAAGAGATAAATCTTATATATGTATGTAACACTTGTTGTTAAGTAACAAGACAATTTTATTTTCTCTCTTACATTTAACATGACATTAGAGTATAGGAATGCACAACCCTAACCCTTCCCTTCTCTCCTACCTTCAGTCTACCATTGCCTAAGGCCTTTTTCGGACAGCCTGCCGCTACCCAAGGCTTTTTTTGAGTAGTTTGTCGCTGTCTTCTGGTCCTCTAGCCACTACAATCACTTGTTGGCTCTCCACCTTCAACACAGCCACCTTTCAGGTGTCACTTGACCCTCAACAGCCGACTCTTGCCCTCTTACCAGCACTCAACCCTTCTCCTATGGTAATCGGTGGCTCAAATAGCCTGATCGTTGGTTTCTACAAGATGATCTAGGCTGTCTCCTTCTTCATTCTTAATGTTTTTGCATCTAGGGTTGTCTATGTGCACTCTTTTTGCCCTAGATAATTAGATTTTGCCACTATTTTTGGTTTTTTTATCGAGGTTGCAGCATTTTTGGCCTGAATTTTCCTATTTATTTGTTCCAATCAGACCGTATTTCATGCTCCTATAGCTGCTTCTCATGAGATGTTGATGAAAAATCTCTTCGAGATATCTATCAAGCTCAATGGTAAGAATTTTCTTCTATAGTCATAGGTGTTTGAGACCTTTATTGATGCACATCGGAAGACGTCTTATCTCACTATTGATCTCCCAAATGTCAAGGATGACATTTATGAATACTGGTTCATTGATGACTGTGCTGTCATATCATGGCTGGTTAATAGTATAGAGGAGGATATATCTAGTGGTGTTATGATGTTACATCTAGTCAAGAAGATTTGGGACATGTTGCACAACACATATAGACATGAAAAAAATATTGTACGTATATATGAGATATATAAGCAGTTGTTTACTCATCATTAAGAAGAGCGTTCTATCCAGGAGTTTTAAAGTTCCCTCAGATTCTTGTTGGATGAGTTGGAAGTATATTAACTGTTTGTAGCCAACATATTAAAGATCTGATCGTACCGAGAGGAGCTACTTGTAGCTATTTTCTTAGTAGGGTTCAATCCAGCATTGGCATCTCAAATCCGTAGTCCAGTTATCTCGATAGCTACTTCGAACCTTGTTCCTTATTAATCAACCTTAGCTACCTCTATTAGAGGTCGTAGATGTGGCTGTGGCCATTCATCTTTTGGAGGGTGTGAATTTTGCAAATTTAATCATTATGATAAGAACAATCATACATTAGATCGTTGTTGGAGCAAGTTCAACAGACCTTCCTAGGCTAGAAATGTGAGAAAGACTTCATTTGACGATTTCTCCACTCCAATAGTGACTATCTCCTAGGTTGATTATGATAGATTTCTTCAGTTTGAAGATAACCAGCCTATTGCCACTACTGTTGTAACATTCAGGATCGATCACAGTGTATATCTAGAAATCCAGAAATAATATATCTTGTAATTGAGAATTTGTTATGCAATCTGGATAAGTTGGGACTTAATGTTGTTGGTGATTATGATAAATGTGTGTTTATTTTTCTTGGATTGGGTTGTGGTCTTTCTTTATCTTCGTTTAGAATAGGTCGGGTGCACAGTATAGACACGTATAGTCAGTAGGTATGGGAGGCATAGGTTTCTAGCAAACATTCCAGGCGCAAATGACAAGCAGAAGTTACTAACATGAGTTGTTGGTGCACGACACTAAATACAGTAGCCATAGTGAACGTTGCCTGACAATTGCTACCCTCGTTTTCTGCTGATGCTCTCGTCAACTAGTGCCTGTCCCACCTGCCTCGCTCTACCACGCTGACCATCGGGATTCCCGAATGTGTGACTGTGGCATGAGGGGTATAAAACACCTCAAGATCTTTCCCTCGTTGGCATGGAAAACGAGAGAGAGAAGACAACAACGAGAGAACTGAGAGCTGAGTGAGAGAGTGGAGGAGAGTCTCATCAGAGGTGAACCATCACTGAAGACCCACCGTCGTCGGGAGTAAACCACCATCGAATGAGGATGTAGTTGGAGTGCTCGTCGGCGAGGAGAAACGCTGGTGAACTCCAATTGTGTATGCATTTCCCTCATTTTCTCCTTGAAAATCATGCTTAAAACTGATAAAATGGGTAGATTTAGCATAAATCACATGAGATACATAGGTTCCTATGCATGAATGCCTTATATTGGAACTTTTGTGGATTATTTAAGCTTTCACTGAGATTTTGGCTAAATAAGTATATAAATACGTGAATATGCATGCTCTGAATGTTTGGAAGTAATCCATAATGTTATTGTGATTTGTTGAGGTTGTTATGAGATTTTGTTAAGCTATCTGTATGCTTAGTTTTCTATGGTTTTTCTGCAAAAAAACTGTAGTTTGCGAATGTATGTGCCACAAATGAGTTGTGTAGGCGTTTGGTGTGGATAGCTGGCACTAAATACAATTTTCAGTAGATAGAGTGTGATTATTCCAGTAAAATTGTGATGATAAATGCTTGAAAATAATGATGAAATGTCTAGAAATGGACTCTGTGATGATAAAGTTTTGAAAGAGTTTTCAAAATGCAATGCATGTGTTTTCGAAAGGTTTTGTGAAGTTTTGTGGGAACCATATAGACTATACCAACAAGGGATATTGAGACCTTTGAGTGATGGAGATGCGTTCTAGGTTGTGGTTGCTGAGTTTGATCCGAAGAACGAGCCTTGTGATTGTGTGTTGTAGTACTGTAGGACTTGGGGTATGATAGACCTGGCAATGCTGGTGTTGGTCAGGTCTGAGCTTGAAGTCCCCAAATGCTTAGGCACCTAGGAGCGTCGTGAGGATGCATCTTGTGTGTGTTACCTGTGTGATACTGTGAGGTTGCAGTTGGGGCAGTTGAACTCTTACGTGAGATGGATCTTCGCAGTACTGTAGTAGGGTAGGGGTTAGAGCTTCGCCAACTGCTTGTGACCAAATCGGTCACTTGTGGCTAGAATGATACGACAGGTTTTATTGAGACTGTATATGTAGCTTTAAGTTAGAATTAAGTTATGGTTTGGTTAGTGGTTTTGAGTTAGATTTTAGCTGAGTTGAGACTTGTGATTCGAATTAGTTTTCCAACAATGGTTTTGTTGTAATTTGAGATATGAAATAAATTGTATTTTGGATTGGACTCTAGTTGAGGATTTACCTCTTGAGATGCATATAAAAATGATTTACATTATGGGTCCAAGACCTCAGTCTAAGCCTTCATAAAGGATTGTGCCCTGATAAAGAGTTACTCAGTCTTCCACCATGGGTGTTTAAATGTGTAGTATATGTCCAAGACCTCAATCTGGACCTTCACAAATTAGACCCTCGCTCCATTCAATGTGTGTTTATGAGTTATTCGAAAACACAAAACAACTATTGTTGCTATCATCCTCCTAATTGTTAGTATCTTGTCTTTAGAGATGTTATTTTTTGGGAGTCAAATTCTTATTTTGATCCTATTATCTCTCTTATCCCTCCTACCAGTACACCTAATTCGAAGCCTATCGAGATTGTACATACTAGTGAACCATTGCAGGAAAGGATGATTCATCCACTACAGGTCTATCATTGATGACAACATATGCATCCATCAATTTAGGCTCAGCTGTCGCTCTCCTATGCAGATCCTCCACTGTCAGACCTTAATATATCCATTGCTCTATAAAAAAGCACTTGTTCTTTCATTAGACATACTATTTCCAACTTTGTTACCAATGATTACCTTCATCCGTCTTTTCACGAGTTTGTTTTATCTATTTTTTCAGAGTCTATACTTAAGAACTATTAATAAACCCTTCTTTTACCACGTTGGAAGGTAACCATGGATAAGGAAATGTAAGCTTAAACATTTCATGGCACATGAAATCTGGTTACTCAACTTGATGAAACTGATATAGTTGGTTGTTGGTGGATATTCATGATTAAATACATGTTTGATGGATTAGTGGACAAATATAAAGTATAGTTGGTGGCTCATGGCTTATACAATCATATGACATTGATTATGAGGAGACCTTTTCACTAGTGGCTCAACTTAATTCTATTAGGATGCTCTTGTCTGTTTCCATAAACAAGTGTTGAGATCTACATTAATTTGATGTGAAAAATGCTTTCCTATATGGTGATTTGACAGAACTGCTCTACATGGAGTAACCTCAGGATATGTCGCTCAGGGTTTGAATAGTGTGTGCCTTCTTAGGAAGACTATATATGACCTTAAGTAAAGTTCTAGGACATGGTTTGATAAATTTGGTAAGCTTTATTAGTGTGTTACTTGTTATTATGTTGATAATCATTGGATTCTTCAAAAAATAATTATAGCTTTACAAATTTTTGAATATCCACATAGTGGTTCTGCAATTTGTAATGTATTAATAATAATTTGTCATGAATATGGTATTAATAATAATATTATTTCAATTTTTTTTAATAATGCTAGTAATGATAATGTTACTATTAGATATTTAAAAAATACATTTAAACCTTCATTTGATGAAATTTTATTTCATTGTAGATATTCTTGCCAATATGGCGTAACACAAATTACGGAATATTTAGAAAATATAAGAAAAACTCTTTTATTTATTCAATATTCCATAAGTAAATATCAAGAATTTAGAAAATTATGTTTGAAAAATAAAATTAGACTTAAAAAAATTAAGATGGATGTCTAACATAAATGAAATTCAACATATGATATGTTGAACTCATGTATTAGTTACAGTGAAATAATTATTTTATTTTATAATAAAAAATATTAATTCTAATTCTTTTTTAAGTGAAAATGATTGGTTTAATTGTAAAATAATAGTTGATTTTAAATAAGAACCTTTTTATGAAATAAGTAAGTCTTTATCTCATCAATATTATCCTACTTCTACTTTATTTTCATCTCACATGTATCAACATCGTCATGTTTTTTCAAATTATAAAAATTTGGAAACTTTTGCTTTTATAATTAGAGATATAGAATAAAAATTTTAAAAATATTGGCTTAAACCTACAATGTTGTTTTGTTTAGGTGTTGTAATGAATCCCAAAATTAAACTTACAGGAGCTTTAACTATATATGAACAAAATTTTGATAATGTGAGATTATTTGAGAAATTTGATCTTTTAATATTAAGTTTAAGAAATGTTTATATGATTTGTTTAAAGAATATAATGTTTATCTGAAAATTTTTTATTTTTTATTTTAAATTAGTTGTTACATTAGAAAAAATCCATTTGATCTATGTTTTAGCACACTTTTACATGTATATATCAATTTTCCTTCATTTATTCTCCAATTATCCAAGTCTTTAGGAGCTTCTAAGTTTATTTTTTCCTTTTCCTCTTTTCACTCTTTTGAATTTTGATCTTTTTATGGTTTTTGTTATGGATCCAAGATAACATTTGGAATATGATAAAACTAGCTACTATTAAGTACAATAAATCATGTCCTGATTATCTCCAATTGATTTTGGTGGAAGTAATTAACATGGTACCAAGAGTTGGCCATAAATCCCTTGGGGTTACTCAAGTGGTTGTGCAATGTTGTAACAACCTTAGTTGTCACTCCTAATTAATGTACAATTTATTTAGAACATTATATATCACTATAGAAACTAAGCTCAAATACTTAAGCTAAAATGCCATAATCAACATAAATAAATTTAGATCAGATTATCTACCTAAGAATCTTAATGTGTAGTTGTGTGACACCTCTATATACACTAGTAAGAAAGCTAACAACTAATTTGCATTTGCAAAACAAAAACATAAGCACGTGACTGACTAGTGACTACCAACTACACAATAAAATTAAAAAACTCAAAACTCCATAAAACCAACTGCACAGAACCAACTCTGTAGTTCAATTGATTGCTGATAGACCACGGTTCACAATGAATCAAAAGCATGGAAAATCAAGTCAAACTTGGGAGTATGTCAAAAACTCCAAAACATGCATCTCCCTAAAACTCACAACCATACAGGCCAAAACGACGAAGAAACCATAGGATGCATTCAACTCTTGGACATGCATCAAAAGTTATAATATAAAGACATCAAATCATTAAATACCATTGTAAAACCATACCATCTCGACAGTATGTAGAAAATATCTGAAAAATAGCATCTCCCTAACTCTCGAAGCCACATGCGCAAAAATCTCTGAAAAACATGATGCACTCAAACTATATGATGTGCATCTAAAAAATCACCTATCTCAATACTCCACGGCAAAACCACTAAAAACATTAATACACTCAATCTATATGACATTCCATAGAGCTATCTCAAGTTTAATGCCACATTGGTGAAAATACTAAAAATATGCATGATGCCACAAAAGCTAAAACCCAATCGTGTTGCTGATGCCAAGCATTCGACTTTAGCTACAAGTAGTTGTTGAAGTGTACTGTACTGTCACTGACAAGTCACTCTGTGAGGAGCCTATCTGTCACGAAGTTCAATCTTTCTGAAGGACCTTCAACAATGCTAACCACACATAAGAAAGTTGTTGAAGTGTACTGTACTGTCACTGACAAGTCACTCTGTGAGGAGCCTATCTGTCACGAAGTTCAACCTTTCTAAAGGACCTTCAACAATGCTAACCACACATAAGAAAGTTGTCTTCTCTCAGGACATCACTAGAAACAGGACACATGTATCTAGTTGTATTGGCTCAAACTATGCAGAGTCCACTCTCTCGGCGTTTTAGTTATAGTGTTTGGAGTAAAGTATCATATCTTTAGGTCCAACGAACACTTCAATCCTCAGATCTCAGTCTCGATCGTGAATGACAATCTAGGAGTATCATACTTCTAAGATCTGACGACACTTACCTGTAGTCTCTTGGTTTCTGATTCTTAACCTTGGCCTCATGCTTGACTATTTAGGAATATCGTTATATCCCCTGGTCTTGGCAATACGATGTTCTGATTTCTAGGTCTATAAAACAAATCAACAAAAAAATCATTTTTAAGACACTCATCATTTTCCAAAATCGTTTCAAAAACATTTAAACTTATATCAGATACTGGATCAAAATACAATCTTGAAATAAGCCACAATCTCACAATTAAGCCAAAACTACATGGACAAACCACGTGACCAATTTACATCCCCAATGCATGCCTGTGACAAGTGCCTAGAAACTGCACCTGTCACCCATGCTCTAGGAGTAAAACCAGAGTAGTAGAAAACACTGCAAACTTTAAATCACTCTAGATTTTGCTATATAAATCAGGAAATTACATTTAATATAGCAAAATAAGTATTATGAAATCCTCTAACATTTGCAATTGAAAACACAAGAATCTAATATCTAAATCTCAAGATATTAGTCAAAGAAGCCAAAAGACTCTCTCAGTGAGTTGTGTTCATCGAGAGCACAACAACCATGATATAGCTTACAAAATACAACATTGAATGTTGTAAAACATGCTCACAATAGAAATCAACCAGGCAACCATCAATATATAGCTCTAAAATATCATAAGAATCTTATAAACTCAGAGGAAGGCATGATATGCAAAATATCAATAACTGTATTCCAAAACCCAACACAACTTAATTAATGAAACTATTGAAAACCATACATTTGAGGATCCAAATCAATCCAGAATTTAACATATAATATACCAAATTAAAGATTTTGAAGTTATCTATACAATGCATCTAAGATCTTAAAAATCCAATAATTATAGCTTAAGATATATTTGATTAAAGACAACAAGGTTAAACAAACACTTGAGTTACAGCATGCATGATAAATGGAAATTTCACCCAAATTCATCTAGAATTTTCTCAAAAATTCAGAAAATTATTCTCATGTCATGCTCCATTCATATATCTAACATGCAACTAGATTCAAAAATCAAATCCTATATCGCATGCAAATGGTAGAGTGTGTACCTTAAACCCAACATGCAATCCATTAACACAACAACCAAACTGCATCTTCTGTGATCCTTCTCGTTGGAGCTCCCATATCGAGCTCTTCCCACCTCTTTTAGAGCATGGCCAATCCAAATTGAGCTCACATAGCAAACAAAACACATAGAAAACGCCCCATCAACATGGTTTTAAATGTTGATTTCATATCGGACTTCGATAAGTTGAAAAATAGAAACGTGTAGGGGAAATATCGGTATGTCGAAATCGTGTCGGTGGAAACACGGTAAAAAAATTTACATTTGTTCAGAAAACTTCCATTTCGATATCGTGTTGGAGTCATGTCGGTAAATTGAAAATAAGACACGTGTCGGAGAAATATCGGTGACACACGTAGACATTTAGTACCATGCTCATCAGTCCACATTTAGAAAGAGGAGAGAGGTGAATCTAACATTAACATGAGCTCAACTTGTGACCATGCGACCACGGAGGAACCCGAAGGCACGTGGGATGGAACCGTGTAAGCCAAAAGAGTAGTGCATCTAAGGAGGATCTTGGTTCAAAAACACCATGTAAAGGCGAAAAGCAAAAGTAAATGGATAAGGAAGGGAGTCGCCACTTAGTCTCTTCGAGAAAATGAAAAACGAGGAAAACTAAATGCAAAAAGGAATGTTAAAGTAAAGAAAATAGAATGGAAGACTCCAATGTCAATAGACAAATACATCAAGTCATCGTGGATAGAGAAGAGATAAGGGTTCTTGTTATACACGGGAAAGGTGTTAGACATCCCCATATGCTCGACAAATTTGGTCTTTTAGTACTTAATCTGTTCATGTGTGGTAATGTAGGCATACAAGTGCTCAATAATGTGTGTCATATGGCAAATGTAAAATTCCATGCAAATGCGAGTAAAACATGCTAAAAGGTATTGTGAGAAACCAAAGCAGTGCAAATGATCGATGCAACCAGTGCTCTACCAAGCTGTTGTGCACTAAACCAGGACAACGCACCAGGTTCACCCACTACATTGACACGCCAGCCTCAAGTGCCAGATTCATGTGTTGAGACTGTGTGCCATATGAACATGTATCCTTAACATGCCTTAGAAACTCTGGTACAAATAGTTAGCTTTCATCACACAAATCCAATGAGTTCAAAGGCCAATTCAATTTGGAAACTATTCAAACATGCCATGGAGGAGTATGCAATGACAAAACATGAGTGCAAGTGAATCAAAATGAAATCAACTCACGTCCCACAAACGATCAGCTCTGTCATTATGACATTGAGACTGGGGACTGCCAGTGAGGCAGGTGGTCGAGCTATGGGATGCCCGAGGCCATGGTCTCATCTGGAATGTCGTAGAAGTGATGAGAGGCAGATATGTGTATTAGGATGGGCTGTGCCTTGCATTCGAAGGCCAACGGCCTCATGCGAGTGTCGAGAACCCTTCACCAAAAGTAGAAACAGAGGATGCAAGCTAGGAAAAGAAACTCTAATGAAATGCAGTGAAACAGACGACAATGAGGCTACACGAAGCGAGAGAGAAGATAATTACACTAGCTCATGGGTTGTTTACCTATGTTGGAGCTTGGAATGTTCCTCTTGACATTCATTGCGGAGGCTCAGACAACACTCCTCTGGGTTGAGATTGTGATTGCTTAGATGAGACGAAAATGGTAGGCATGTGGTTGAGAATGTGGGGCTTGCTTTCGGTCACTTAGGGAATTCTCACTCTAAATCTTGCTCACTGGAAGGCCAATGGGGGGAGAGTGCTCGGTTGTGCAGTGTTAGTGGTGTTGTGCTTGCTGGAGAATGCAAGGGTGCTAGAGGGTGTGAGAGCTGAGAGACTGCAAGAGTGTCAGAGGGAGAATGTTGAGAGTGAGAGTGTTAAGCCAGAGAGAATGCCGAGAGAGCTCTACGTTGGAGGTGGAGGTTGTTATAGAGGCTCTGGTTGCAAAAGAATGGTTGGATTCTAACGGTTTTTTAAAACTCTCAGCTGTGACGTAATGCAAGGGATGGGATTGGATTTTAATGGCTAAGTGAGGAGTATGATGGTCAAGACACATCAAGGAATATCCTTGGACCTGTAACAACCAATTGGAAGCCTCAAAATGCATTTCCAAAAGTGATTGGATGATTACATCCTTGCACAACAAAAATAGGCTCAAGGCACCACGTAAGCATTGTATGCCATGATTACGCACTGAAGACGTGTTGGCTACACATGTCTTATATACGTGTCTCCTTTTCACAGCAAAGGGCTGTGCTTGTCCTATTTTTGGGCCCATTGTTTAGATCTCGGGCTTATTGCTTGAGTGCTTGGACCATAGGTTGGCTCAAGGTATTCAAGGTTTGTGGTTTTGGTTGGGCTTGAGGTGTTGGATAGGTCTGTCATGAGCAAAGCAAACTCGTCTAGAGGGGTCTGCTAACGAGTGATTACAAAACCAAGGCATCTACACAACTTGCCTCAAATGATGATCTCTCTTTCACCGACTGCCATATCGCGTCCAGGGACGTCCAAGATGACTGGAGTACACTTCTCAAGCCTTACCTCTTGCATGCAAAGCCCAAAAACCAGTAGTCATCTCCTCTTCGTCTTCTCTTCCCAGCAAACACTCTCTCTTCTCACCTCTCTTGTTTTTCAAGACAAGGACGAACTCAAGAAAATCTCCTCCTATGCAGCACTTGCCTCTTATATAACCACAAGAAACATTAAGGCTTGTATGGGATAGTTGCCAACATGACACGTTGCCAACATATACAAACACAATACCACTCAACTCAACTTAAGCAAACCTAACTCATGCATAAACTCACCCTTTTGCATAAGCACGAGTTCACCATAAGCATTAAACAATAACAACGTGCAAGGCATGCATAAGCTCGTGTATCCAGTCTAAAACACTTATTAATATCCCATGAGCATGCAAACTACTTGTACAAGGCTAATTAATCATTACAATATACATCAAAGGCTAATAATCATTAAAATCAAATGGGCCAAGGTTATTAATCACAAGTCATTAAAAGATCACTATCCAAATCATCCTTTGGAGATACATAATCATCAACAAAAAATCAAGTGGGATATCCAATTCCCAAACTAAAACTCACTATTAGTGCTCTGGATTGCCTACATGCGCCACTAAATCACACCCACAAACCGTGTTGGTTACCTATGCCTACAATACACACTGGTTACTTGCACCAAGCACATGTGCAATTCAAATATAAAATTTGAAAGTGCAACAAGGATCATAGATGTTGCAAATGCTCCCAGCACTTGGATGGTCGTTGGTTTGAAACCCTTCGTTACTCCCATGTGGATTATGCAGGTCTCGAACCTATGCTTGGGGGATGCAGATCTAGTTGAGGAACTAGCTGTGCTATGCAAAAAAAAAACGAGCTGGCCATATTTATATGCATTTTCCATGGATTTTTCGATTTACATGAAAACGTCCCATGTATTTGTGCTTTCTAACCCTTTGCATTGTGTTCGTAGTTTTCACACCACATTGTGTTTGTGACTCAATGTTTGCCAACATGAGAGGTGTTTTAGATATAATAAATCACGTCCTTGTTAATACGTAATGGTTTTAACGTAGTGTAACAACTACAATCTAGATGTATAACTAATTGCTATGTTTATATAATATCGATTTCTTAATAATTCTCTTGTGCAGATAAAGATTGCTACCATGAAGCTGGCTAAAATTTGCATGAAAAGAGTGGCAATGGAGCTCGAGTCAATTCGACAGTTGGAAAAGGAGTTGATCCAAGAGACACTGCTTCTACAATGTGTCAGTTTTGCTTATCGTGTACATCAGGTAATTTACTAATCTCTGCCAACTGAAATTGTGCAGCCAATGCATCTTTCCTGGAAGTGACCAAATTTACTGACCTGCTTAAATTCCTTCTCGTTTTGGCAGTTTGCAGGGGGATTTGACATGGAAACAATGTCTGCTTTTGAGGAGTTAAAACAATGGAGAAGTTAAGAGTGGCAATGGAGATTGAGTCAATTCGGCAGTTGGAAAGGAGTTAATCCAGGAGACACTACTTCTGCAATGTGTCCATTTTGCTTGTCGTGTACACCAGGTAATTTACTAATCTCTACCAATTGAATTTGTGCAGCAATTGCATCCTTTCTGGAAGTGACCAAATTTACTGACCTACTTAAATTAATTTTCATTTTGGCAGTTTGCAGGGAGACTTGACATGGAAACAATGTCTGCTTTCGAGGAGTTAAGCCATTGAATTCATTCTCACAGAAGAGAATCCAGTGAACTACTTCTAGGAATTACAGTTTCTTGAAGTCACCAGAAAGAGATGAATATAATCATATATATATGTGACCTTAACAAAATTGACATTTGAAGGAAGATGAATATATATTTGAATGCACATGTAATACAAGTAGAAAAATGTTAGTATGTTACATTAGAGAACGACGTGGGCTCTAGTGCGCTAATTTAGAAAGCTCTACCTTTATAGTATCATTGTCTTCACAATTACTTTTAACCAAGTCATCTAGAATCCTATTGTGAACCTATAGACATCCTAATTCTTTAGTTATTTGGTGACGGATCTCTTAGATTATACTTTAGTTATGATGGATCGAATCGGACCCTTTAAATCTAAAAATAAGTCAAAACTTGTCTTAAAACCCAAACTAGTAGCTTGAGCCTAAAATCAAATACCATAAATCCAAACATAAATCTAAATTCAAACTAAACTAAAATCAAGATCAAACATAAAACTAAAAAAAAAAACTAAACTAAAACTAAAATCAAACCTAAGCATAAATCCAAAAAATAAAATAAACTAAAATCAAAATCAAGCCTAAACCTAAAAAAATAAATAACCCACAAACAAAACCAAACCTAAAAGGATAAATAAAAATAAATTAAAACCAAAACAAAATAAAACCTAAAAATAAAAAAATAAAAAAGCATAAATCCAAAAACAATAAACCAAAATAAGCCCATATCATAAACCCAACCTAAATCATAAGCCCATGCAAACCCAACTCATCCTCATCGTCCATTCAAGAGTCCTACATCTGAAATCCCTCATGTAACCATGTGCCCTATACATGGGGAAGTATTTTCAACTGCTCAACTGCTCTCGCGAAATAAGCCCTTCCTACGCCCATCTCTACGCAAACCCTAACCCCCAATACCTCCCCCTCTGCCCCCCTCCCGCCTCTGCGTTCTCTCGCCTGGGATCCTCATGGCGGCTGGTCGACGCTCTCTTACTATTCACCGTGATCCACCTCCTTACAACCTCCGGTCGTCGCGCAAAGCGGTTCCTGTCGGGATTGCGCGCTTGGGGAGACCTTCGACTGGTGAGGTGATACCTCCGCGGGTAACTTCTAACCCCCCCTGTGCTTCTCTGTGCCTTCTTGCACGGAAAGCAAGAGGAGGCTTCCCCCTCCCCTTACTGTCCCCAGATCTGCCGCTGACAGGTGGGGGGGAAACCCCCCATCCCTCGATAGGCTCTTCTTGGGCTTGTATTGCCCCTGACGACCTTTCGTCGTCTCGATCTGGCTCTCTGACGGTTGCTTTCGGCTCGTCCCTATGATATATTCGCTTTACGATTTCTTCCATGGATGATGTTTGTGTTTATTGTTGCTTTATTCCTAGATCTTTATCACCGTCTCGGATTATTTCTTTGGTGTCTTGCTATTTACATACTGGTATTGCAGATGCCTTTGGTCCGGTGATATATGGATGTATTCCCTCCACTGTGTATGAATACCCTAGATTTCTTGATTTAAATGTGTAACGCCCCGAACCCGGGCACGCTACCAAACAATAGCATCACAAGCCTAATTACACAAATCACAGAAATAAAGACTGTAACCAGGCTCACCTCTAGGATCTCGATGCGCGGCTAG
>JAMKQA010249074.1:0-20707 GCA_024699735.1 Posidonia australis | reverse complement strand
ATTATTATTATTATTATTATTATTATTATATATATATATATATATATATATATATATGTATATGTATATATGTATATATGTATATATTAATCTTGAGGGGAATAAACATAATAGCATAAATGATTAGGATAATCATTAGAATGGTCTAGGGTTTGCCTAAAAATAGATTAGCGAGATTTCACCTGGGGTATGGGTAGAATAAAAGATAAAATGATTTAGAAATAGTAGATTCTTTCCCCAGATAGTTTAGAGTGGACGTTAGGGGTAATGATAGTGTCCCTAGGTCTAGGATTTGCGTGGTTTTGTGTGCGATGCACTAAATGGAGTATTCAGTGGCACTATTCCAAGTGTTTGAGCCGATTTGACTGTGCTTCCGAGGGACACGAGCCAGTAGGTGTCTTACACTTGGCGCTAGAGCGTGTGAGTTCAGGTTGTGATTTCTTTGCTATTGGTGTTTTCTTGGGTTGTGATCCTGGATTGAGTGTAGTGCTCGTGCACCCAGACACTCCCAAGGTGCTTTTGCCTGGGCCTGACAGGAGAGCTGTCAAGGCTGTGTTTTGTTTGTGGTTTCTCGGCCTTTTGGTTTTCGTGTCGCTGTTGGGCACAATGTTGCTTGAGTTTTAAAGAACATTTATTGGTTTTGAAAAGGCTTTCAAAAAAAGAAAGTTTTGGAAAGAGAAAAGAACATATTTGGAAATGGATTTAGAAAGAATTTTTCGATGCTTTCTATTTGCGTTGGGGACCAACAGACTGAGGCGAGTGTTTGTCGGGTCTTGGTGGTATAACACTCCTTGACTGTTGTTCGTGGGGCCGAGGTTGAGATCCGCGGGTTGAGGTGTTTCGTGGCATGACGGGGAGGTATGGCACTCCTGCTGTCGCTGTGAGCACGGAGGCTCGGGTGTGGTGGTATGAGACTCCTTCTTGAGCACCGTGTGGAGGACGCCGTGAGGAGGCATACCTTGTGGTGGCCAGTGCGGGTGGGACGTTCGCCTCGTAGCTGGTAGCGTCCTGAGAGACAGGACTGCCTTCCCAAGGAGGGGTTGGCGTTGTTGAGGGTTCTCCAGGTGGGAGAATCGCGGGACAGTGATCGCTCCTGCACAAGGTGGCTTCACCGTGGCAGTGGAGACACTGTGGTCGCTCCTCAATAGACTGCTTGTGGCCAGTGTTGTCTGCTTGGCATCGGGCAGTTTGACACACTGTTTGTGCTTGTGCTTGTGTTTGTATGGAGTCCTGGTTTGGAAAATCAAGCTCTGGGCCTAGAGGAGGCCATGGTTTTGGCGTCTGTTGAGGCGCAGAGTTGGGAGCAGTGGCTCCGTTGCTGTGGGAGCAGAGGCTCTGTGGCTTGGTCTGTGCTTGGATCCAGTGGGGACCATGTTGAGCAAGGCAGACTCTCTGTAGTTGTACTTTTGGTGTTGTTTTGGGCTTGAGATGGCGAGAGTAGCTTTCTTGGGCATGCATAAAAGGTTTTAAAAGTGCACGCATGGTTTTGCAAAGGAAAAGAAAAGAATGGTATTACAGGCATGGTGGGGTGAGTGTTGGGTGACCGTTAAGTGGTCACTCACGTGTGCTTTGTTTTGTGTGTTTTTGGCAGGTGTAGGACAGTAGCTGTTAGTTGCTAGTGCATATAAGAGGAGTCACGCCACCACACATCAGGGATCTAGGTGAGTGATAGTTTAGTTTATTTCTGTAGTTTATTGGTTTTATTTCCTGTTGAGAGTACTTAGCCTTAGTTACATCATTGGTGTAATTGTTGGTTAATAATAAAGATAAAACAAATAATAAAATAAAAATTTGTTGCTAGGTTTAATGGTAGGGACTTGGGGGTCGTTACATTACCTGTGAGATGGGTAGTCCCCTTCAGCGAGGCTCGCGACGGCGTCTCTCCTGGTTGGCGGCGCACAACGGCTGCGGAGGCGGGTCCGTAGGGCTGAGGAGGGTTTGGTAGAAGGTTTGGTGGTGTAATGTGGGTGCTAGTGTGGTGTTGGTGGTGATGGATGGAAATGGGTGTTCCGATTGGTGATGGAGGTGTTGGATGGTGATGGACGGCATAGGGAATGCCTCTGCTAATGGGGGGGCTCTGCTGGAGGTAGGACGAGCTCTGGCGCAAGGCTTTGGAGGCGAGGCCATGAGGGGACATCGCACTTGTTCGGGATGGCTGGAAAACGAAAGGATGGTCGGAAATGGGTGGCTGGCAGTGGTGGCTGCTCGAGGATGGCTGGAGCTCAGAGTTTTGGAAGTCTAGAGGGGCCAACTATCCAGGAGAGGCAAGAGAACGTCCTTGTTCTACTGGGGAGGTTGTTTTGGAGGAGAAGGCAATGTGTGCAGGTGATGGCGTGCTGGGGTTGTCAACGAAAGGCTGCTGGTAGGGCATGACCAAGGCGTGGCAGGGCGGTAGGGCATGGTCGTGGCTACGCGTGGGCGGCATGGTGGTGGCAGAGGCGTCAGGCATGCGAGGCAGCAACGGAGCGACGCGGCGTTGGGGTTCGTACCCGATACGATGACAGCGACGGGTCGAGCGACTCAAGCAGGACAGCCTTGGTCCTCCCACGCATCCACGACACGCGATTAGGCTGTGCAATCGGGCCACGCATCCCACTGGCATGGGATACACAGGTTGGATTCTGGTGTTAGGCTTTGTGTTTAGGGTTTGTTTGGGTTGGTTTAAGTGTTTTGGACTGATTTGGGGTGTTAAGGTTGGTTCAAGCGTAAAATGGGGGTGGAGTGCCTCGTTGCTGCTAGAGCGCGCTCTTCCGGAGAAGTCCGCTGCGAATGACTGCCAAATTGGGGTGTCTACATCAGGTGCCCCAACCTTAGCAAAACAACCCCAAACTTTAAGAGTTTTATGGATGGGTTTTATTTTATGTCATATTTCATATGAAGTTAAATCTTTTCTTTTTTGAGGTATCATGTTAAGAATTATACATGAAGTTAAAAATACTTCACCCCACCAACATTTAGTCAATCTTGAGATTATTAATATAGAATTTATCATGTTGGTTAAAGTTCTATTTTTTTCCTTTCAGCAATACCATTAAATTAAAGTAAATATGATAAAGTTAATTAATGTATTATTCGAAATTTTTCACTATATTTTTGAATTTCAATTGAAGTATATTCCCCTCCCCTAACTGATCTCACTTTCTTTATTAATTTCTAGTTTATCTTTTAGTCATAGTGTAACCATGCCGACGGAGAGATCGCAAAATAACGCGAAAGTCGGCAAAATCACGACGGAAAAATAAAATAAAAATGCAAAATGCAGGAGTCGCCACCTAGTCTATTATGGGAGACGAGGAAAACCAAATGAAACATGAAAAATCATGCAAAACAATAAGGAAGGTCTGCGAAAACCAGAAATGCGGGTAAGGATCCCTGTTACGTACGAGGAAGGTGTTAGGCACCCTCGCACGTCCGAAAAAATCGGTCTTGTATGATTTCTCCAATGCTTATGAAATGTTGGCTTTTCAGCCTTTTGCTATATACACCTGAGGGCGACATGCTATGCCATGCTAAGTGCCTTATGCTAATAGGTGCATGATGTTCAAGGGGAGTGTCCTAATGCTCAGAAATATCACTCTTTATTCCGGGTCGAGTGCGTGACGCAAAGATATTGCATAAACATAATCAAAGTTGTGTCATTTTGAGTGATTTTTCATCATGGCTTTAAATGTAAATGCAAATAAAACACATAAAACAGTAAAAACAAAATGTGCCTTCCTAGTAAATCTAGGAGGAAAACCAGGGAAAATCCAGGAGGGAAGCAAGTCGAAAAAGCATGATAAAATCATATGAAAGCATGCGGTATGCTGAAAACAGAGTGGTGTGCTAGCTTGGTGTGCCAGACTGGTGAGTCAGTCTGGTGCGCCACCTATGTGCGCCTAGGTGGTCCAGAAAGATGCCGAGTTAAAACAGAGAAGATATGCATTGCTAAATCTCATGGAGATGCATTTTGGAAAACCAATGCATTCTGGAAAGCCAAACCACACAAAATGCATTCAGGAAAGCTAGGTAAAACAAGTGCAATGGTTTAAAGCTTGAATCAAATGCAAATGCTTGTGAGTCTTGTGTTCAAGGGTTAGTAGCCTCACACAAGGTCACACCTATACAACTAAATGAGAAAACAGAACAAGCTCAGCCATGCCTCTGGATCATGGGCTGAAGCACAGGCTCTCCATGTTGGAGTAAAGTGCAAAACAACCTACCAGAGTCCCTCACGGACTAAACATTGCAGACTGAGAAAACAAAGGGAAAATTGGTTGGGTAAGACTGAAAACAAGCATGCAAAAACATGGCACATCAGGGAATCAACATTAGAGAAATCGCTCTGAAAGTCATGTAGAAAACCGTGGAAATATGCATGCAAAACACCCTCTGACCAGTCTGTGCAGCAGATGCAAGCGCCAGACTGGTGCTCTAGTGAGGTGCGCCAGTCTGGTGCGCCTGAAAGGTGCGCCATAATGGTGCGCCCCAGGTTTTTCTGGATCAGACTGCAACTGATCCAGAACGCAACCCTGATCTGCCAGTGCCCATTATGATTTATGCAAATAAACTAGCAAACATCGAAAACAGATTCACGAAGACATGCAAATGACAAAACAGATTCGTTATGATATTATGCAAACATTTCAATGACAAAAGCAGATTCTGTAAAAAAAACAGAGAGCATGCTCATCCAAGATTCATGCATTTCTAGGCATGGAAATAAAGAAGAAAGTTTAGAAACAAAGATGTAGGTTACATGATGAAGGCAAGAATCATGTAAACAACCAGAATATCTTGAAAACACAAGCATTACATCATGAAATATATATGTATATTCAGATGGATCAAAGCATACTGGTTTATGCAAAAACAGAACTTAAACAGAGTATGTGTCAAGCTCCTGCCTCGTTCCAAGTATGTTCCTTCCAAATAAAAGATCCAAGATGAGACCATGTTGCCTTGGAATGATCAAGAACCACTCAGGAAAGTGTGTGTTTGCTCAGGACAGGATAGCTTCAGGTGTTCAAGCTCAGCACAGGATTTCTCTCTTGCAAAAAAGGTGTAGGCAGCTTTTTCTCTCTCAGCAAAAGGTGCTCTCAAAGGGGTCTATGGGTCTCTATTTATAGGGATCCAACATGGGGTAACTCATGAGAAACGAAAGGCCTTGCAAACGAAGAGCCTCGAATATTCCTTGGCACATTCGTTTGCTTGGGTAACAGCCCGGAAGACGGAAGGTCTGCACTCGCAGCCTGAAAACGGCTGGGCGCCTGCTTGGTGTGCCAGTGATGTGCACCTGCTGGGTGCGCCTGCAAGGTGCGCCTGGTTTGTGCGCCTATGAGGTGCGCCCAGCCAGCTCACAGATTTCACTAATTGGGCTCTTAACTGGCTAATGGGTTTGGGGTTCGGTTGATCACATCCAAAGCAACATGTGGATACTCATCTCTGGGTCACCTCAAAATCGGGGTGTCTACACATAGCTTTGTAAATTAATAAATTTTCTATCACTTTGTCATTATGTTTCATAAAATATACATGACAATATCTAGAAAAATCATCTATAAAAGTTATTAAGTATCTTTTATCTCATTTAGTTAATTCACCATTCATTTCACATATATCTGTGTGAATTAATTCTAATAACTCAGTCTCATTATGTTGAACTTATTTAAATGGTTTTCTAGGTTGCTTAGCCTTAATACATGTTTGGCATTTGTCATGTATGTTATTTTGAAGTTTAAGAATTAACACTAAATCCATCATTGTTTTCATACAATTTTTATTAACATGTCCTAATATTAAATGCCACACATCACATGCTTCAATAAAGCACACAGTGGGAGGAATATTATTAACAATAGAAGTTTCAACATTAAGTCTAAACAAACCCCTAGATATATATATCCTTTTCCAACAATGTAATCAAACAAATTAATAACAACACAACCAGACTCAAGAACAACTTTATAATAACTTAGAACTAACAAAGACGTGCTAACAAGGCTCCTTCTAATATCTGCGACATCGAGCACATTATGTAAGAGTGGAATCTTCCCAAAAGTCATTTTCAAATCAACTTGTCCTATCTCTATTATGCGTGCACCAACCTCGTTCCCCATTCTTACACTCCGTCCACAATTCATTGCTTGATAGACAGAAAATAAGAAACAATTACAATAAACATGGACATTAGCTCCAGAATCAAGTCACCAGTCAAAAGAGTAATTGACTACATTGATTTCTGGACTAAAGGAAACCCATCTATTAGTTGTCAAAGAAGGATTAGAAATGCCAGCAAACTTCTCAAACATTAGAGGAGTGAAATATGTACCCATGATTAAAAATTAATAAGGAGTGAAAAAGTCACAAATTAATAGGTTAAGACCAAACAGGAAACTTGTTAATAAAACAACACAAATGAAACACTAATATCAAGATTAAGTCCTATTTAGATATACACATTAAAAGAAGTACAAATTTGTGGTAAAAATGTAACTATAATTCAACAATACAAGTGTAGCTAAACAAATATAAACCAGTGATAGATATAAAAGATAAAATCAATGTAGGTTGATTAATAAATATTAAATATATTACCAAAATTAGATTGCTGAATTGTGTAGAGAGATGTCTCTAATTGGTAGGAAAAGATATACAAAAACAAAAGTGTAGATGGAGATAAAAGTTGCATATATTGCTAAAAAACATCAATTATATTGTTGAAAGACGAGAAATCCACTTGCAATTCAAAATATATAATACTGGAAAACATGAGATCTAAGTGATACAAACGTAAAGGAAGGTAATATTTTATTGCATTATTTTATTATGTCTAGAAACAAATCAAAATTGTCTTTCTTTTATTATATTTTATTATTGTAACCATATGATCTCTGAAATCTATGTAGATATCACAGAGATTATTTTCTTCCTCAAGATTGTTAGAATTTTTTAGGCAAATATTAACAATAATATGATCGAATGTAAAATAATATAAACAAAAATAACGAATAATTAATAACAAAGAGAAAAAACAAAAATAAACTTAGCTTTTGGCGAAGCAGAATGAATGCCTTAACATAAAGAAGAAAATCCACCCTCATACACAAAGATTTTCTGATTCCTCTTTATGGATATGATGCCAAAATCTCTAAAGGTGTAAGTTTTTTGAGATCTTCAAATTGTACTACAGTGTCATATGTCAGAGAAAAAAGAAACGAAAGAAGAAGAAGAAAAGGCAAAAGATATTTTTCTCTTATTTTTTCCTAAAATACAACAATGATATATATAAAAGAGAAAAAAAACACATAGTGGGTCAACATTATTCCCACTAATCATGGCATGATTTCCAAAAAGGGAAACAACATGATGATAGAATAAATAATATATTAAAAAATATTAAAAGATATTTTGATTGGAAACAACTTGATGATAGAATAAATGATATATTAAAAAATATTAAAAGATATTTTGAATGGAAACAACTTAATGATAGAATAAATAATATATTAAAAGATATTAAAAGATATTTTGAATTGAATAATTAAAACCAAAACCGTTATTTTCCAACATGTAATTGTGTTTACCATGTAATTCTGAATTTCAGAATCCATCATCATGGGTATAATCTTTGAATTTCTAAATGCCTTTTGTGTTTATCTTGTAATTCTAAATTTTTGAATGCCTATTTAGACAATGGAATGCCTATTCTAAAATTTTGATAATTAATGAGCTTGTTATCATTTTTTTGTAATCGATAATGGATGAGCTTGTTATCATTTTTAGGTAATTAATAATGGATTAGCCTCTTTTTTTGTGTTGACCTTGTAATTCTAGATTTCTGAATGCCCATTTAGACAGTGGAGTGTCTATTCTGAATTTTTGACAATTGATGAGCATGTTATTATTTTTTATAATTAATAATCGATGAATCTATGTCTTTTTTTGTGTAAAATTTAAGTACTATAAAACCCAAGAAACAACCCGATTCAACTCAAAATTTGTGAGTTGGGTTGGGTTGGGTCTAGACTAAGTATGGATTAGGTATTGATCTAAAATTATCCAACCCGAACAATATAGGTTGGGCCATGGGTTCACTATTAACCTGACTCAATTTGACCCATGTACAGGCAATACAGCCCTAGTTGTACTGATTGAAAAGGACTCACAATCAAAGGCTATTGGGATAGACACAGTTGAGTTGATGATACATGATGAGACAAAGGTGACATTGATAGATATCCAACATGTTCCAAATTTGAAAAAGAAACTTATCTCCCTTGACACTTTAGAAGCAAAAGGGAGCAAGTACTCCGCTAAAGATGGAGTATTGACAGTCATCAAAGATGGTCGTCTTGTCATGTCAGTAAGGAAATCAGGGAATCTCTACATCTTGTAGGGAAGTACAGTTATAGGTGTTACAGTAGTTACCACCGTTTTGTCATCACAGACATATCACACCAAGTTGCGGCAACTAAGAGTGGGACATTTGAGCGATAAGAGCATGGTCATTCTCAACAAAAGTGGACTTGTTGATTTTTGGGGTCCCTTTCAAGTTCCGATCAAAGGTGGTGCGAGACATAATGTTAACATTCATGATAGATTCTACTTTTAGTTCTTCTAGTATAAGCACAAATATGGGTATCAGCAAGCAGGTAGAGCACAAGTTGACTTATAATGATTTAGTACAATCACATATTGACTTTTTCCCTAATTTAGAAGAAAAAAGGAAGAAATTATTGCAGCTGCTTGCATTACAAGGAAGAGTGAATGAAGAATAATCAAGTCACCTGTTAGATACATAGAGTCTACGTTTGCATATGCATTATAAGTAGTCAAGGAGATTTATGATGTAAGAAAGTCGAACCGCTTTGTAGAAGTTGTTTTATCACAAAAGTTTACAGTAAAGGCTCTTCATACTACGAAGGTAGAGTATAGAACACCAACAAAAGATATTAAAGAAACCGACATAATGACAAAGTCCCTTCTATTAACTAAGTTCAAAAAAATTGTGAACGTGGTTGACTTGTTTTGTACGTGGTATGTCTATCTGGTGGAGAGAGATGAAGAATGATCTTATTCATAATGCAAGAGACGGTTTTTCAAGTCAATGTGGAGATTTGTTGAGTTTTAACTTGAAAAAACCCTAATGGATGTCCGCTCCATTACTACATTTACATAGAGACTTTGTGGACGTCCGAAACGAATGTTCGTTAGACACTACTTTTGACACAGGGCTTGAGTGGACGTCTATTTCAAAGATTCGTTGATGGACTATGCCATGACAAGAGCAAAACGGACGTCCACTTCGGACATCAATTGGGCTTGCAATTTGAATTCTAGAGTCTAAGTGGGCGTTCACGCAGATGTCTGTTGCGGGAAGGTTTATTCAAACCAGACCTATTTTACTCTACCCCTCTGTGTGTGTGTGTGTGTGTGTGTGTGTGTGTGTGTGTGTGTGTACACACAGAGTATATAGATATATAGAGGCAAATTATCAGATGAGGCTCAGCCTCACTTTTGGAATGTGAGGTCCATCATCTACTACTATCCATTTTAAAATGAATGGCTTAGATTTGTTTCTGTATTTAATTATTTTTTTTGCATGTGTTGTTAGTTGTATTGATGTGTGAAGAATTTTTTGACTTTTTCTTGGATTTGATGAATATATGAACATAAACTCAAGTTACGTAGGTGAGATGCTACACAAGTTATTTTTACCAATAAAATAACGTTTTGGGAGATGCTACACAAGTTATTTTTACTGCTACACACGTTTTGTCCTTAAAAAAACGTCATTAGGATTTTTCTCAATGTCTTTTGGCATTCCACATATATTAGTACTCTATATATTTCTAGTAAAGCCTTAATATCCCTAACATACAATGAGCAACAAGCATAGCTGGTTAATATCATTTATTTATTTTTGTCGAAATCTGTATTATTGAATTGGACTTAAAAATATAGAAATCATTACTGTATTTGTGTAAATAAGTTTACGTTCTTATAAAATAGTTGTTTTTTTATTATTACAAATAGTTCTTGAGCTTGTTGTTATTAATATTACTGTAGCACTTTTGTCAACTCTACGTTTACTTTTTTTTTAATGTTACATTTTTTTAGTTTCTGTTTCTTTGAATTTTATTTTTGATATTTGTCTCAAAATGGTAGATACGATTTTATCGTAACGTAAAAAATTTACGTTAACAATTTTATATCTTAGTTTTGGTTTTACTATTACGTAACAATTATTATATTTTATACGGTTTTACTATTATATCAATGTATTGTAGCTACAGTGATTTTTTTACCTGGATGTAATGTTTAATAAATAATTAGAAGACATGATGTAGGATTGTAGAAAATGTTATTGCCTAATTTACACTCATTTGTAACTATTTGATATTCATTTTAGCTTTAATAAACTCCAGTTAGTTTTAATGTTACATTAACAATTTTATCTTTTAGTAAAGTTTTGGTATTAACTTTTTGTGAATTTTATTATTGTTGGTATGGATTTTATCGTATAAAAAGTTACAATTTTGAGTGTTACATTAACAATTTTTGCCTATTAATTTTAGTTTTGGTTTATGTTTTTTTGAATTTTATTATGGATATTCATTTCAAATTGGTGTTTCATGTATTCTCTTACTGTCCTCATGATTTTCACTGAGTCCTTCTAACGATCAACTGACAGATGCCGTGGATATAACCAATAGGCTGTGAATAGCTCGAAGAACATGGTAATGCATCTGACCACCAAACGGCAAAAAACATGGTTTACAGTCAAATTAGAACCCACAAGTAAAGTTGGAAATAAACAATGTTCAAGATTTCTAAGTTCTTTAATAAAGTAAAAACGAAACATAATCAATCTTAGGATCCTTTACAGTAATTGATGGCACATCTTAGTTGAGCATTTTCATCTAAGTTAACAGGAGGACCGCTGGCCGTGGATAGCTGCATCCTTACCCTGGCGAGCCTCTAGTGTATCGCCGGAGTTCACAATCTCACATCGGGCCTTCTCAACACACATGCCTCAACAGGTCTATTGTACCCTCAGCCCGCGACCATCACTGATCAGGCCGTTGGCGATGAGAGCTCAGGCGAACATGGTTGTCCGTCGGAGCAAAGGAGAAGGAAAAGGGGAGGGAAGGCGCAATACAGAGATGGAAAAAAACAAAAATGGAAAGGAGGAGAAGAGGAAGCGTACCAGTTAAGCTAGTATCGCCATTGTGCCGTCCTCCACGCAGTCTACACGCTGTCACTTATCACCGTCAGTGAACGCCGCCATCCTCCGTCGCACTACGGCATCATTGTTCACCTCCGATCAGGCTTGTCTTCTGTTCCTCCACCAAACTCTAGCTGTTCACGTACGGGGAGAAGGTAGGAATGGATGCAGCGCCGTCGACTGGATAAGGAAAAAAGGAGGAAGAAGATGGAATGATGCAGAAGATTTTTTTTTACATTTCAATTGAAATGCAAAAGTTGCAATCAACACAATTACATTTTTTCATTTTGTACGAACAAAATCAATGCGTAACACCTTACGATGTTTTTTGAAAATTGTTCCAACTTGATAACATATCTTTGTTGTTTTCTAATAAAAAAATTTCAATGGTTAAGATCTAAACATCTCATTTAAGATGAAAAGGTTAGGATTATGGGTCTCATATACAAAAGTGAAGTCAGGCCTCATCTGATAATGACAATATATACATACATATATATATATATATATATAGGCAAATTATCAAATGAGGCCCAACTTCACTTTTAGAATATAAGGCCCATCATCTACAACTGTCCATTATCTTTTTAATGGCTGAGATTTGTTTCTGTTTTCAAGGATTCTCTTTGCATGTGTTGGTAGTTGTAGTACTGACACAGCAATTGTTAATTCTTATAGATTCACTTTTTCTTGGAAATGACGTAGGCGTGCACATTGTCCTAATTGATATATTTGTTGACGGTTGGTCATTATTATGTTCCCAATAAAAGTAGATATAAGAGTTTTTTCCAATAACATATTGTGTTTGTTGACATTCCACACGTAATATTACTCTATATAGTATTAGTCTAAGTTGATATTCATATTTTGCTTGTTCAGGTATTACATGTCAAATGATAATTTGTGGAAGTAAATGTTCAGGAGGTTAAGCAACAAAGATAGTAGATTAGTATTTTAGTTATTTTTTTTGGTCGAATATTATATTATTGAATGAGATTTACAAATATAGATGTTGTTACTCTCTTTTCTAAATAAGTGTATGTTCTTATAAAGTATTTTTTTTTACTTTCTCTAATCTGAATGATTCTTTAACTTCATGTTACAAATATTACTATAGCACTTTTAGAACATAAATTACTATAATTAATTAGTCATCTGGAGATATCGTTGAAAAATTTTTAAACAATACATTGCATTAATGTATTAATTTTACAGTTTACAATAACAACATTTTTTTTGTAAATACATCCTTTTCATTAGATTGGTTTTTTTAAATATTTTTGTGTAGTAACAATAGCAATTTTTTGCCTTCATCTGGTGTTTAATAAAATGTTAGATGATATAATAATTTTTAATTGTAGAAAAAGTTTATGCATAACGTATTATCGTATACGCATGTTTATTATTACATATACCGTGACGCAAGTTTTATTTAGTTTTAATGTCATATTAGCATATTTTTGAGTTAGTGAAAGTTTTTATAAAATATATTTCTATCAATCTTAATAATTTCGTACCAAATTTTGTTGTCATTCTAAAAACCCCACAATTTGTTTTAATGTTTATATTTCCTTGATGTTGTTCTAAGTTTATGTTAACAAATTTGTTTATTACTAGAGCCCAGCTAGTTTTTATATTTCGTTAACAATTATTTATTTTTGTACAAGAAGTATTTTGTATTATGTTACATTTATTTTTAATATGATGTATTTTGTATTTGACCACATCATAGGTATTTTTTTTAGTGTTTCATTAACGAGTTTATATTTCAGTTTTTATTTTGGCGCTACTTATACAAATGTTTTCGTTTCACTTTTACAATTTCCCTACGTTATAATTTTAGTATTGAAATAATATAGCGATCATTTTCCTTTGCAAATTTTCATCTTTTTAATTGTAAAGATGGATGTTGTAGAAGGTAATTCATTGACAAGTGGTCGTTTCATTATAACGAATTTAGTATTTATTAATAGTTATCGTACTACTTGTTTACGAAGTTACGAGAGTAGTTGCTTTATTATAACGAATTTAGTATTTCTTAATAGTTATCGTATTGGGTGAGGGCTAACAGACACTCTGCCTGTGCGACAGGAGATCCCTCAGGGACAGTGACAGGTGGCACAGTCGAAGGTCTGGATGTCAAAGACGGGACGATTATCGGTTGCCCTAGAGGCAAGTAACCTGCAAGGGATGTTGCCACAGTGGCCAGAGTGCTAAAAAGAAAGAACCCTGAGGGAGCGAGGCCTTCAGTGATACATTTGGAACCCGAGCTGGGGTGACTGAGGTAGACTCAGTGCCTGGCTCCAAACGAGCCAATGTCAATGGATGTCCTACGGGGTAGAGGACAGAACCATCGTGATGCACGAAGGCGACAGAGTGAACAGCTGAAGAGACAGCAAGCGTAGGAGGGACTGAAAATGAAGTGCCCTCCTGAGCAACAGCGGCGGAGAGAGACACGCTAGTGCACTGGGCCATAGCTGACCAAGAACGAGTGAGAACCGGACTACGGTGGCAAACACAGGGATGAATCCTAGGACGAGCTATCATTAAAGTGACGAATAACTCGGGAAAAGATGATCAACAACGAAGCATCGCAAACAATGGAGTCAAGGCAGGAACGCTCGAGCAGTGGCCTAGGAACTAACGCTCTACCTGGAAAAAAGGAAACTACTTGCGTTAAAACCAGCAATAAGATGTAGTTGTTATGGTGGCGTGAATGCACATGCGTATGGATGCAACTATTATGCGCTCTCTCACCAACTAACTGTTTCCTAGAAGGCTGTCTACTCCAGGATCACACATGGGTAAATAGGTCTCCGACTCAAGGCAAGAAAGTAAGGTTCCCACCCTAAATCCTGGCCAAAGCGCAAGCAGTGAACGGGTGGTGCGTTGGTGGCCTCGTCTCCTGCAGTAGCATGGAGTTGTACCCTCTACTAGCACCGACACGACCCCTGACAAGGGGGACAAACTAGCAACACGTCCCACGCCAAAGCCATAGAATGGGTTACCAGAATTGTCCTTCGCAAACTGTAGGTGGACTCAGGAGAGAGAAATGCATGAACCTATATGAATGAATCATACATGTATGCTTTTTGTCTTTTACTTGCATTTATTAACCAAGGGGGTGAGTTCGAATTGGTCTCTAGTCTTGCCTTATTAATTGTTCATTGAGTTTGTGTGTTTTATTTTAACTAGAAGGGGGAAACAAACATGTCTCTACTCTCCTAGGCATGTCAAGTGCGAAAGGGAAAGAAAACACATAAGTAAGGCATGTAAGCAAGCAAACGGACTAACCTGAAAGCCAGAATCTACTATCCCCAGCAGAGTTGCAAGTTTTTATGACCGTGCCCGGGCCCAGGGGGTCCAGAGCGGAGTTGCGCCAGAGAGGGGGAGGCCACTGCTATGCCAAGATGGCAAGGAGCGCGAGATGGGAAGAAATGGAAAGGAAAAGGAGTCACCACCTAGTCTTTTAAGGGAAAGACCAAGAAAACCACAAATGAATCACAAAAAGTGAATGAATGAGATGTAAACATGATGGCCAGATGTCTACTAACCAGCGGATGGGTAAGGATTCCTATTACGCACGGGGAAGGTGTTAGGCGCCCCCGTACGTCCGAGGAACTCGGTCTTTCAAATCTGATTCGCTTGCTAGAGGTTGAATGAATGTTTGTTATACCTAAATTGTGCTCTAATCATGCTGACGTGAGTGCCCAGACAAGACTTGATGGATGTATAAGATGGTAAAAACTGCAAAGAAATCCTCGTGAAATGATGAAATCACAAAGTATGGCACAACAAAGAAAATCACATGAAATGATGAGGTTTCGGGCGAGAAGGGTTAGGAAAATCATACAGGTCTCAAGAATGTCATAAATGCAACTGACTCAAGTCGTTAGAATCAAAGAAAGCATCGCAGAAATCAAGGTGGGAAAACTGCAAAGAAGTCCACATAAAATAAGAAAACTGTGACATGTGAAGAAATTCACATAAAATGACGATGTTTTTGTAAAGAATGGTTCAGAAAACTATACTGGTGTCAAGGGGATCAAAAATACAACAGACCCAAATCATTAGGAGTGCAGAAAACACCAATGAAATCTAAACGGAAAAATTGCAAAGAAATCCACATAAAATAAGTAACTGATGAGATGAGAAGAAAATCACATAAAATGACGATGTTTTTGTAAAGAATAGTTATGAAAACGATATTGAGGTCAAAAAGATAGAAGGTGGAGACAACCCGAGTCATTGAAACCATAAAAAAGGTCGTGAAAATCAAAAAGGGAAAATAATTTGTGGTAGGGCCAATGTCGACCTTCAAGCGTGTTAATGTACACCCTCGGGCAATGAAATCCAAATTAAATCGAAGAATCCGAAAACATGGAATAAAGACAATCAAATAAAATATTAGATGAAGGAATCCGAAGACAAATGGGAGAAAAATCCACGGAAGAATGCATGAAACGCAGACTTATTCAAAAAGGATGGACTAATGTGCAAATACAGGGAAAACTATGTAAAATACAGGGAAATGTGCCAAAATGAGTAAAAGATGCTAAGGAATTCTTTGGACAGAGGTTATGCATGACTTGGTGCAATAACTGACACGCATGTGCTTGAATTGATGACATAGGGGCAATTTGGTCATTTCAATAGTCAAATGTGATAACTGCATGCATGGGGATAATACATGGTCCATGGTATGCCAAAATGTATAAAAAATGTCAGGGAAAGAGAAAACATGCAAAAGTAGAAATCTTGAAACAATAAAACGATGTAAAAACAATAAAGGACAAGAATAGGGACCAAAATGCAAAATTCACAAAAATAAATGAAAACCTAGATCAAAATGCACTCAAAAACTTCTGCCCTAGTGTACAGATGATGGATCAAAGGAAAATATGACACTGGGATGTAAGAATTGTACTCAGATAATTCCTTGAAAACTCAAGGTTTAATTTGCAAAATTCACAGAAAGGAAAGGTTTATGGTTAAAAATGTGTTTAAAAAGATTTGTCTGGATGCTAGGATGTAAAATTTAAAGAAAATGTGGCTATGTGATGTGACATGTGTGAAAATTAAACTTTTGGTAATTTCTTGAAAACATAGGGTCCATTGTGCAAAATTTCAACATAGGGTGCAAATCTGACAAAAATGTGAAATCAGAAGTTCATTTATATTTCAAACAGGATTTTTTGAGGAAAACTTTATTCAAGTGATGATTTTACATGTACATGTGATCAATTAATGTGAAACATATTAAAATGTGATTTAAAATGCAACAAAAACTATCATTAATGATTTAAGAAAGTTATAGGGACCTAGATGTAAATTTTCCTGTCTAAAAAACATTATATTGAATTCAGGGACAAATTTGCAAAATTTCAGGACCAAAATGTGAAAAAACTTATGATTTTTAAATGATCAGTGTAATTATGAATAACTTTAAGGTCTGAAATGCAAATTGTACAATGAAAACTCTTGTCAAAAACATTTAGGAGAAAAAATGCAAAATGTCAGGACTTACATGCAAAGAAACCTTTATTCAAGTGATGATTTTACATGTACATGTGATCAATTAATGTGAAACATATTAAAATGTGATTTAAAATGCAACAAAAACTATCATTAATGATTTAAGAAAGTTACAGGGACCTAGATGTAAATTTTCCTATCTAAAAAACATTATATTGAATTCAGGGACAAATTTGCAAAATTTCAGGACCAAAATGTGAAAAAACTTATGATTTTTAAATGATCAGTGTAATTATGAATAACTTTAAAGTCTGAAATGCAAATTGTACAATGAAAACTCTTGTCAAAAACATTTAGGAGAAAAAATGCAAAATGTCAGGACTTACATGCAAAGAAAACTTGATCTCAGGGGGCGTAAGTGTGATAAAACATGCATGAATAGGATTGAAATGCAATTAAAAGTTAAACAGGGAAAAATTTGAAATATTTACATTACAATTTTAAAATAAAGAAACTCAGGAGTCACAAAATAAATGTTCAGGACTCATTTGCAAAGAAAACATAAATATAGGGGTCTAATTGTGAAGTAACAAACATACATGGGATTAAAAATGAAATTAAAACTTAAACAAGACAAAACATGTAATATTTTCAAAAATAATGAAAGAATGAAACTTATTTAAATCTTCAAGGGCTTAAACACAAAACTACAGGACCTAAATGTAATAAAAAAGGACCTAAAAGTAATAAATAAGGATCTAGATGTAAGAAAAGACCTAGATGTAAGCAAAAAGGACCGGGATGTAAGAAAAAAGGACCTAAAAAAAAATTCCAGGGACCTATATGTAATGATAATTAGGACTTATGTGTAACTATTAAAACTTTAAAGAAAAATTCCTAAATCTATCTGTTTCGAAGATCGCCGGCGGATCTCCTATGATCCCTCTCCGGCGGAACTCCGGCGAGCCCCCAGCAGCGGCGCAGCGGCGGGAGGGTGGTGGTGGTGATCGGAAAAGCTAGGGGACTTCACGGGGAGCACCTCCAGGACAGTGGAATGACTTAGGCCTCCCACACCTCGGGCTCCGGCGAGCAGCGATCGATGTCAAAGACGGCGACTGCGGAGGCGATGTGGAGGCTGGGCTGACACAGCGAGCACCGGAGGACCATCTGTGGAGACGCGGCGAACGTTCCAGAGGTTCCAGGAGGCTTCGTGAGCGACAGAAGTGTCCTCCCCATCTCCCTATCGACGGCGACGGCAGTGGTGGATCGTCGGAGCATCGCGACTACTCAAGCGGCAAGGTGAAGGCTCTCCAGAGTTCGTGAGAGCTCGAGGTTTGTCGGGGAAGTGCGCGGAGGTCACGTCGATGCAAGGAGGGCTCTAGAGATTCCATTGCGCCGCGGCGGCGATCATCGGTGCAAAGCAACGACGACGGCGTCCTCATGCGCAGGAGACTGATGGGTTCCTCTTCCGAGCGAAGGGGACCCCAGGAAGATAAAGAGGAAGCTGAAGGGGAGAGCCAAGGGGCCTTCCCTGGATCAAGAGGCCTGAACCTCACCAGTGGTGGTGAACCCACCACCGAAGGAAAGGAAGACGACTGGCAGGGAGGCCTACACCGGCTAAACTTGCCCAAAATGCTTGGAGGAGTCTTCTGGACCTAAGGCATATACTGAGGAATGAAAGAATGGGGAAGAGGAGTACCTGGTTGGTGGATTAGTTCTCCTTCGGCGACGCTCCTCTAGGTTGATGCTCCGAGGGTGGCTCAGTGAAGCTCCTGGGTTATAAAGGTGATGGAGGGAGTGCACTGGATATGGTGGTAGTGGTTGGGTGGTCTGGGGCTCGAATGAGGGTGCTTTCTCAGGCTCTCTCCTCTAGTCTCTGGCGATCTCTCCGACTGGTTTCTCCTCTCTGTTGTGGTTGTTCTCTGGGGCATTTAAGAGGGACGGAAGGTGAGGAGGATCGTGAGTGATGGTTGTGGTTGACCAGATCGTGGGAAAGAGGGAGTGGGAGGAGTGATGGCTGCAATTGGGGAAGAAGAAACACTGTTGATTTATTTTTCTTCGTTTCCTAAGTTGCAGGTTGATGCAAGAATGGATTGGTGTTGGGCTTAACGGGCCAGACATTTGGGCTTTTTGATTTTGCGTTTGTTTTGTTTTTGGTTCTAGGTTTTTAGGGTTTTGTTTTAGTATTTCGGTTTTGTTCTAAGTTTTTCATTTTGTTTTGAGTTTTTTATTTTGTTTTAACTTTTTGATTTTGTTTTGGTGATTTTAATTATTTGTTTTGGTGATTTTAATTAAATTTTGATTTTGTGATTTTGACGTTTAATTGTTTTTAAATTTGGGTTTCTAGGGGTTTGAGTTTAATTACATGATTTTAAGTTAAGGTCTTTTCGGATTAATTAAATGATTTAAGGTTTTCAGGATTTTAATCATTTTAGGTTTTTTGTGATTTAATTAATTTGGGGTTTTTTTGTGATTTAATTTGTTGGTTTAAGGTTGGGATTTTCAGGATTTTGATTATTTTAGGGGTTTTTAGGGTTTTTGGATTTCAATTAAAGTTTTTAGCTTAAATTAGGTTTTTTTTAGATTTTAATTAAGGATTTTTTTAGTTTAATTAGGGTTTTTTAGTTTTACTTGAAATTTTGAGTTTTAACTTAGTGTTTCTAGATTTTTATCATGGTTTTAGGTTTAAATTTGGGTTTTTTGGATTTAATTTAGGTTTTCCTTGAAATTAAATGGATTAAAGTGGTTTAAAATAGATTTTATTTGATTTTGACTTTAATTAGGGTTTTCACTTCATTAATTTGGATTTTATATGTTTTCAAGTGGATTTTGTTTGATTTTTGTTCTAATTAGGGTTTTACATTAACTAATTAAGGTTTTAAATATTTTTAAGTGGATTTTGCTTTATTTTGGTTTTAATTAGTGGTTTTTGCTTGGATTAAGTTAGAGTGGGCTTGTGTGGGATTAGTGGGCTTGTGTGGGCTTGAATAGGCTTAGGGTTCTGGTGGAGTTAGGGTTTACGGGTGGTGGTTGCAACCAGAGCATCTTCCAGAGGAGCCTGCTATCAAGTAACTGCATAATCGGGGTGTCTACACGTATCAATGAAACTAATAAAAATTATCGGATGTTAAACATGGTTATGTAATTTCTAACTCACTACTAGAAAAATCAGATTTTGCGAGGACTTATAACGAGCACATTGCGAGGACATGTCCTCGCAATATATTAGCGAAGACTTTACGAGGACATGTCCTCGCAATATTCCTCGCAATAGTACCCTAAAATTATAAATACTCGCCCTCTTTCTCAGCCACTGCCCTCTCGTCTCTTCACTCTCCTCTCCTCTCTCACCACCACCTCCGCCGCCCCCTCTCGTCTCTTCAACTTCGCACCCTCACCACCACCTCCGCCGCCCCCTCTCGGCCCTGACAAGAGACCACGCCATGTTCCTCCGCAACTTTGGCGGCGGGGACGGGGTTCAGTGCATCGCGCAGTTCCGCAAAGACACTTCTTCCTGCTCTCCTTCTCATTTCGGCATTTCTTTTGCCAGCCGCTTCTTCCTACTCTCCTTCTCCCCCTTCCCAAGTACTGGAAACCAAACCCAAACCCTTGCAATGGGAGGTGTCAAGTGGATCGGGGTTGCGCTGGACTACTCGAGAAGCAGCAAGCTCGCTCTGCAATGGGCGGTTTACAACCTTCTCGATGACGGTGACATGATCGTCGTCATCCACATCAAGGAGAAAACCGGGAACGAGTCCAAGAACCAGCTCTGGTCCCCTTCTGGCTCCCGTAATCACACAAACTCCTTTATCTTCCATACGTTTTCCTTTTCTTCTTCCGTTTTTTTTTCTAGCTTTTTCTTGGATCTGATAACTACGTCGTTCTCTTATTGTTGATGCATTTGTTTGGAGCATGCAGCTCTGATCCCTCTGGTAGAGTTCCGGGAGCCGGAGGTACTGAAGAAGTACGACATCGTGCCCGATATCGACGTCCTTGATGCTCTCGACACAGTCTCTCGCAAGA
>JAMKQA010249071.1:0-39694 GCA_024699735.1 Posidonia australis | reverse complement strand
AAATGACAGCCCAATCAGTAAAAAGAAAGAAATCCAAGCAGCTGGTTGATCAAGCAAACAGTAGTTCACCTACCCCACTACCCACATACGGGGTGGAACCCTGTCGGTTAGGGCAAACAATACTTCACCTACCCCAAGTAGGCTATAAATACCACATTCATTCAGATACAAAGGTACGCTTTTACACATCCTCTAAACCTGACCTACTCTCTGGTATTATTCAGATTCTGACAAAAGAATTAGAGTGCCTTCGGCCACCCAACAGTCAAGGTCCTTTAATGTTGATTTGTCTGTAATCTCAGGACCGAATGAAGGTGACCTATCCAAACGGTTCAAGCCAGCCAACCTGACCACAGCCCACATTACCAGACTAGTCCAAAGGTATAATGCTGTGCTAACCAAGGGCAAGATCATTCAACATTTAGATGTGTTCAGGAAAATATGTAATTCAGTTAGACCTGGACCATATAAAGTGTCAATTAGTATGTGATTAGGAAATCAGTCTATAATTATTTTTTATAACAATTTGAGGAATGCAGTAGAAGGTCATCATCATAATCTTTAGATTTACAATAGTTTGCACAAAATTCTGATTTTTGGAGAAATCAAAGTTTTCCTTTCTGTTTGTGTTAAGTGCTACAGATAAATCATAGAACATCTTGAAACACTAGAAGCCAGTTGCATCTCCCGATTGAGAACTACCTTCCCGACAGAGATGTTGCTGTTTTTTAACTCCCAACTTGTTTTTTGTTTTGTCGATCAGAAATTCTAACTCTGTTTTGCAATCAACCTCCATTCATTATTCACAAAGCTGCTCGTTGGAAGTAATGCACATCCCAATTCCAGAGTTATCACAGTTTTAACCAACAATCACTTAAACCAATTTCAATCACATAAAATCTCCCAAACCAGCATTGCCATCCCTCTGTTCACCAAAGTACATTACCCAGGGAACATTTATCTCCTGATGGCAGACCTAAAGTTTATAAAAATTGATGACAATCACATCGTAGGGCCAATTAAAAAAACAAGGACTATAGTCTCAAATTCAGCTAATGATCAACTTCAGTTGTTTGTCACCATAAACAAGAGTGCAACTGTACAAAATGATTGCTTTTTCTATCACATTTGAAAATTGAAAAGTAAATTTTGGACAATAATTTTTCAATCATTTGTCATAAAATAATGTGTAAAGTGATAAATCAATATAGACAGTTTCGCCATTTGAACTAGAACACCTAAAACATGGTGTAGTGTTGAAAACTGATATAACAACTGCCACTTTTTTTTTTTGAGTGGTTAACCAGTGACAGTATTTAGAAGGTTCAATGCACATGCAACCTATCACATCTAGGAAAATTCCCTAACTGATGCAGAGCTGACCTTGTTTAGTGGAGGCTAATCCTGTAAATGGTTTAGAATCATTGCTCATTTTTGCCTGTTTTGCACGGAGCTTAAGCATTTCCATTTCAACCTGTTGTAATTTTATTTTCATGTCTAGGATTTCCTGCATCATATGCCAGATAGTAAGAAGGGATCAGATGTGCATAGATTCACCAAAACATAAAAGTGGGGCGTGCAGGCTCATCACAGGAAAAGACGAAAATGGAAATTTTTCCTCAACTTACACTCTGACCAGGCCCATGGTGGTTGTTTTCAGCTGTAAAACTGAGAGGATTGGGTTTTGTCAGTCTTTGAATTGGCGCATGAGTCTCTGCAGAATTGAAATCAGAAGCTTCCTTCTTCAACCGGGGTTCTGATCTTTTAGTAGGTTGGGGGTGAGATCCTACATTTGCAGCTTCCATCGAATGGCAGGCAGCCGTAGGATGAGCTGTCAACTCAACAAGGCTTTCTATTTGACTGGACCTAACAGATGATGATCTTAAAATTCTTTTGGGTGTCTCTTTATCTTGAAAGTCATTGCCTCCATGTCCAGAAGAAGATGCTGACATATTTCCATGACCCACCTCAACAAAATCTCTTTTTCGCCTGAAACTACTGCTGTTATTAATTGAGTCCATAACACTGATAACTCGTCCTGAAGGATAGCATTCATCGGTATCGCTATTGGATACAGATTTAGCAACAATTTTATCGTTTGCAGCTCTTTCACCCATAACCCTTCTAATTGGTGTAGGACCTGATAGACATTGGGCTGATCTATGTTGCTCGAGCTCTTTTCCAGCAATGTCCATTTTCCTCCCTTCGTCGTGCGAGATATCTTTGGCATCCATGATTTGTTCACTATCTTCACATGGTTTCCCTAATCTGTCCCAAACACTTCCACGTCGCTTGATACTCTGGCGTGGTGCAGCATCCATGGCTTTTGAAGACAACTTACTTGGAGCATTTTCAGCCATATAAGCAAGTTTAGAATAAGGATCTTCTGCAGGAAGAAAGAACCATGAAATTCTATGAGCAGTCAGATGTCATGTTCACAGTGCAGGACATAATATTTTCCAATGTATTTTTATGCATTTTTGCATGAAATAATAGCATTTATATTGCAGGGATGCCAATGCACGTAGGTCTTGTTATTAAAAGTCCACATGAATCATGGAGAATTATTTCACCTGTACCAACAGATTGAAAGTTCCTTGAAACAGGCAAGCATTTTGGTGAAGGTGAAAGATGATGAGGTTCCTCAATAGATTTACTTCTAGCTGTCTGCTCTATGATAGACAGTTCATGAGGTTAGATAGCTGCCCTTCTAAAAACTAAAAATAAACATGACGGTCCAAGAGAGAAGACTTAGTCCATCAACCTTCTTGAAGTGATTTTGAAACCGAAGGCCCAGCTCATCACCGGCTAAAATTTCAGAAGAGCTTCTCACAGCAGAGTACCTTGCTTCATTTTGATGGTCACCAACTGTATCAGAGGTCCTATGAACTGTACATTTTTGTGGCTGAGATTCCTGAACATTATCTCCAGTTAACGGACCATTGGAATCAGGGTTCCAGCGTTGGAGATCCTCTGAGGTATCAATGACAGGTGAGGAACTTCTGCTTGGACAAGGGGATGATGGCTCAGCTTTTGAATCCATGGCCTGAAAAAAAGGGCATCAACGAATATAACATATCATTTCATACTTTTGCAGTGCCATTAAATGTGATATAAATCTTACCAATAGTCCGTGAGAAGTTCCACCAGAATGAATCTGAGGACTTGCTATCCTCCCAATTTTACATTCCTTGTCTGCATCACTGGAACTTGCAACTGTACTGTCAGCTTTAAGAACAGGTGATCTAGACGATGGCTTTTCTTCAGAAAGATGGTGCCACAGCCTTCAACAAGTAAAAAAAAAACTACAATTAAAGATATAAATATATAAAACTGAATATAATGGTGACAAGCATAGGCATTAATATGAAATTTAAGAGGATAGAAGTTGATTTTGTGATTTGATAAACAGTTGCTTCAAACTGGCTACAAAGTTGCTTGCAATATCTAGGCTGGGAGCGCTGAACCACAGAAAATTATGATTCTTATATCTCTGGAAAAGTGACAAACACAAAATAGTTACAAGCTAAGACATGCAACGTAACTTTTAATTGATCCTGATTTGGATGCTCATGTTGAATTTGGATCTGGAGCCTACATGCTAACGCTCACCATGCACAGGTTAAAAAATCTTTAAAAAACAGTTTCAACTTTCATCATAAGAGAGAGGAAACAAAAAGCTTGACTGGAGTTAGGGTAAAATAATGAATGGGGTAAAGTTAAACCCATAAAATAAGTAAACATGACTTTCATTTGTGAACATTAAGAGCAAGAATGGGATTACAACGTGCCAACTAAAAGTTTACCCTATTATGATTAGCGACTGAAAAACAGAAATTGCACAACAGTAGAGAAGCTGTGCTACCATGTAATGAATTCAGCACTCCTATCCCCAAGGAATGCTTCTAAATCATCCCTGGCCTGATTCTGATTCTTTCCATTACAGACAAGCACGACTATATACTCCTGCAGAAAATAAACAGAAAATTCAGCATGTTACTCCTCTGTGTAAGTACACGTACAGAAACACAAAATTTACAGACGAAAACATTTGGAATATATTTTTGCAAGAGGTAAGCAAAAGGTCTCCACGTGCCAAAAGGAAATCGACAGATGCTGAATGTCACAGCATTTGATGCCCCCCACCCCCCCCCTACAAACCCTGCATTGCCTACAACATTCCATCAGGAACAAAGAGGTGCACATTGGCCAAAGCATCTGCTAAAATAACAAGGAATACAGAAACAGGACATTTACAAATGAAAACCATTCGTTATTTCACCAATCCATTCTACGGTATAAGTTTGTTTCCTTCAGGAATTTCACTTGAAACCAACAAATGGTACCTGAACTTCAATCCGACTGCTCGAAATACACGGAACTGAAGAAACACAGAAACACGAGCATGCAAACCTCAATTCCTTTCAGCAAATTCACTGATCCTGTCAGAAACCCCACTCACAAGCTACTAGACAAGCACAATTACAGGAATGCAACACACTCCACCACAACAAAACGAGATTAAGACTCGAACCAGAGCGTACAATATTTCCTCAAAATAAAACTACTAATATCCTCTAGAATCAAGAACTACAAAACGGAATCAAATAGAAAAAAGGAAAGAAACGAAAAGGCATGAACAAACCGCGAGGACGTCGTCGGCGTAGCATCCTAGGAACCCCATGAGCTTCTGGGTGACGGACGCCTTGAGTCTGGCGGCCTGGGGGGACCTGACGTCCATCTTGAACGATCTCGGCTGCGAGGAGAACAGCGACGCCGATTCCGACCTCGACCGGGACCTCGACCTTGACCTCAACCTCGCCTGCCGCCTCTCCTCCCCCATCGCCACTCACGCCCTCTGCTGCTTCTCCGAGGAGGGGAGGTCGAGGGTTTCGGGGAGATGGGGGAAGAACTGTTGGTTTTTGCTCGATTTGTGTGGTGCTTTTCTGGTGGCGTCTGGTCGTGGGAGTGGTGGTTCTGTTGCGGCTTTGGGGCCTCGGGGTATTTATCGTGGAGAGGTGAGGTCAGTTTGGCTCGGACGTGCACGGCTCGGTGCGGTCGTCTTCCAGCTTGCAAATGGAAACAAGACGTAAGCGTGTTAAGTTATTGTAAATGGACATCTATGAATTTTATCTTGGCACGTGTAGACATGAAAATCAGGTCAGTTCGGCCTAAATTGGATCTGATTAAGTCCATCGTGAACAGTGGGTCGTGTCAGGCCTACGTGTTAAATCCGCTCAAGTCTGTAGGGTAAGTTCATTTTGATCTGTAAATTAAATTAGACCGGGCCTGTCCAAAAATTTAAAAAAAAACAAAAAAAACAAACCAAAAAGACCGTAGACCAACCCGATTAGTCCGATCCGACCCATCAACGGACCATAGACCGTGTTGGACCCATGACCTATCAACAAAGGTCCGACCTAACCTGACCGATCCAATCCGACCCGATCCAGACCCAATCGAGCCTTCGTTTTTTGGGACCGGATCGGCCCTGATTCCAACACTAAGCACGTGCAATGCATTATACTTTGACATGATTCGAAGATTTGCGGTAAGATTATATTAAGAACAACGAAAAGTGTCCTCGCGCTTACGTACAGGTCAACATCAACTGTATGCAATCGAGACAAAGAGATGCGGATTCAATTATGTCCACCCTCAAGTTCATGTGTCAGAACTGTTCTAGATCGATATACTCTATATCTAAGATATATCCGTACGAGAATCTGTTCCACCTCAAACATTTGATACAGAGCCGCTAAAAGGAAGCCAAATTTGCTGCAAAATTTTGATAATATAAGGCTATCGTGCGTTTTCGCACGTTCATTTTAATCCAACCAAGACACAGAGTGAAGTACAACTGAGATACCCATGCAAATAAACTGACATAAGTATTCATTATGGCCTAGGCATAAGAGATAAAACGAGAAGTGAAAAGAGTTTATTAATCTGATATGCCTTTCAAGCTGGGAAATTTACAAGAGCTTTTATCAAGCAACTGCTGAATAACCTGAAGGAACGAATAAAAAGGAAAATAGAACAAGGTGATTGGGGAAAAAAGGAAATAACAAGAGGAGATTAGATCTGAGGTCCAGCCAAAGGCTACCATATGGACCCTAATATACACGACTAACACCAGCACAGGCGCATAGCAGATTGCCAGATTCCACCACCTTCAGCATTTTAAGAATCATCTCAAGCAAGATCAGAATGGCTGATCCCATCTCTCCTTCCGAAGTTTCAGAATTGAGGAATCGATAAGTGGTAGTAATGTGAAATCTAGCAGGACATTGTTTAGCTGCTATCTGCTATCATTGTCTCGGTCTTGTCTCCAGCTTTAGCTTCTGCAACGGTGGTGCTGCCCTTTCCTGTTGCTGCAACATTCTCTTTATTGACTTCATCCAGTTGAACAACGTGAGCATAGGTCCTAGACACCTGGGCAATATGATTACCAGGAAATGATAATGGATAACGTTGTTCAGCAATACTGATTGGCAGATAGGACGCCACTGAATTAGATTGTTGTTGTTTCTGCAGGGCCTTTCTCTCCTGCATGGCTTTCTGCCGTTCTTCGTAAAAATCAAAGTCATCAAGGATTGACGTTTCATATTCATGTTCTTTGAAGATGCCTAGCATCTCCAAACCCTGTTCAAGTTTCACCTGCAATTTTTTCCCCAATGAATGAGTGCATGCATAAGCATTTTGAGGAAACAGAAACAAAAGTTCGGGAACTGTTAGTTCCAATATGCAATCAAGGAGAATTGAGCCAGTAAAAGATAGAATACATGAAGAGGGCATGTCTGGAAGTTGAAAATAGGACAAAGAAGAAGAAAAAAATCACAGATGTGATTACGACGTAAACATATGTCAGCATGTAAATATCTGAAGAAGATTCTATCGGTTGTCGACAAATCTGTAACCTAAAAGCAGTGTCAGATATCATTCACTATCCCCAAAATGATATAATCACAGAATCAAAAATTGGAAGATATTTAGTAGCCAGACCCTACTGGTACAATCGTATGCATTTTATATACTTATTTTATTTCTTCTATTACCCACTTGATACAACCTATACACATATTAGTATATTACTATAACTTACACGAGTAACACCATATTTCTATTAGATTTTCACCAGATACTTTAGAAGTCTACTGAAAGGAAAAACTACTTATTTGTGCAGTACTTAAGGCTGCATAGAAAATATCACTTGTTAACCAGTGATCCTAATCTCTCATATTTTCTGGAAAAAGCCATTTTGTCCTGCAACAGTTCTCTGCATAATATCATCCTCACCAAAAAAGAACTGCTGCTATCACCACCACCATGACACCCTTGCCTTCCACCACTACCACCAGTATGCATGTTGCCACCACCAGTATGCATGTTGCCACCACCATCACAAATGTTGTCACCAGCAAACCAGCATCACTGCCACCATCATTGTGGCATTGTCGCAACCGTCAATGAGGTCTCGACCTCCACCACTGACTTCAATATCATCACCATCGACGCTATCAATGCCATCATCATCATTGATTCGTTGTGTTGTCGTTACATAGTCACCACAGCAGTTGTACCATCAACCAATTAAATAGCAATGAGATTTTGCAATTATTTGACTACAAGGTTATTAGAAGTTTCAATAGTTTTAACCTAATTTATGAAATAAGATGCAACACTTAATGCTTAAATGAGAACATAAAGTGTTATATCAAACAGATTTTTCACATTCAAACTCAACAACCCATGCATATTTTTAAGCACTTTTTTTAAATTCTACACTCATTGGGATACGAATTCACAATTCCCCAACTAGAGTAATAACCACCTATCGAATGAACTATATTTTGTTCAATGTGTATATATATAAAGAGCACATATGCTAAGAATTGTCCTCATTTAAGCATTTTAAAGACAATTTTTAAAAACATGTGCTACAAGTTTCAAGATCAAAATGTAATTCATACATCTTAATGTACATCATCTAGATTAAATATACATCAAAATACATATTATTTTGAAACTCGTAACATATATATCTATTTATATACAAATTCAATGACTTTAAAACAAGAATTACTACATCTCCAAATTATAAGTTTCAAAATGAAAATATAATAAATAGATCTTAATCTACATCGTCATATAAAAATCCATGTCACTTAGAAACTCCTAACATATAAATCTATTCATATACAAATTCAATGGTTCTTTGTTAGTTATAACAAACTATAATAAGTACATGTAAAATTTAGTACTTAGAAATTTCAAAATCACTTGATTTTTGATATACAAAGATTTTAAATAGTTTCGAACGTATCTAGCAATTTAGATTTTTAATCTAATGGTTAGATGTTAAGAAATAAAAAATCATCCTTAAATACTTAAAAAGAAGACTGCCCTCAATTGAAACTAATCGTATATATCAAAATTATTTAAAATGCTTATATATAAAAAATTAAGTGATTTTGAAATTCCTAAGTACAAAATTAGCAGGTACTTATTATAACTTATTATAGATCATAGAGTTTGTATATAAATAGATTCATATGTTGTGCAATCGAAAGAAAGAAATTTTATTTCAAAAAAAAAGATAAACAAAAAAATACAAAACAAATTGGCAGTCTTATCAAGATGATAAAAGTTGTAGTCAAAACAAAGAAAAACGAAAACAAAACCACAATACACAGGCCCAGACAGAACCCCACAGCTACATCAGAATACAACCAAAACACTCAGCCACGCTGACATGGACTCAACAATTTCAATCTCCCCACTGCATGGATTAGACCACTTGATGACCAGTCTGAAGACCCACTATTTCCATTCCTGCTGAGATGAATTGATACCCTTGAAAATTTGCCTATTTCACTCTAACCAATGGGTCCACCATAAGGCATGCGGCAACAATCTCCATATCACTTTTCTTCTGCCACTTAAGCTCCTAATGCATGCCCATCTTTCCCAAAAGCACTCGCTAGCAATATCTTGAGAGTCCAAGGCAACAAGACTTACCCACCACCTCTTGGTGGATGAACAACCAAAGAAAAAGTGCCAAGCATCTACTAAACATATGAAAGCCTCATCTCATTAATACCTTTTCTGTTAATATCCCACCATAGTAGTTGCGAAGCAAAGAATTGGATCTTTGTTGGTACACAAAAGTTTCAGATAAATTTTGTACAAGCAATCCACACTCTACTATCTGTAATAACCTTAAAAAGAGGATTAACAGAAAAAACACTTTGCTTATCCCACCTCCACTTGATTGAATCATGGTTGGAAGAAATAAGTGAGGAACCATAGGAATCCTTAAGCGACAAAAGCCTCGTAAACCAAGAAAATTCCGTATCAAGGATCCCCTCTAAATCGAACAACCTAAACTATCCATGCCTCAGAGCGCTCAAGACACTCATGAACCCTAGCAGAAGCAGCAGCTCCAATACAAAATAGAGAAAGAAAGGGCACTTTCATCATAGTCACATCTATTCACCTATCAACCAGAATCTAACCCAGTTGCCATCCCCCACCTTTGTTACCAACCCACATCTCATCACACCTTCTACTTCTAAAATAACTTTGTACCATTTTCACAAAATAATCCATTGGCACAAGCCTCCTCTTTACCACCCTGGCTCAGTCCCCACAGCCACTTCCCCAGCAGTGTCAATTTGAAAGATCCGAAGTCATGAACACGAATACCACCTTCCTTACATCGACAACAAGCCTTGTTCCATTCATTGGGGTTCTTTTTGCCACCTTTCCACAGAAAACTCCTCAAGATTCTTTCCAACTTATTTCCACTGTTTCTTGAATACAAAAAATCAAGAGGAAATATATGGAAAGATTAGCAAGGACAGAAGCAATCAAAGTAATTTTCACTCCAAAGGATAAGAACTTTCCTGCCCAACTAGAAAACCACCTCTCAAAGAAACCAACTACCAGGTCCCAATCTCCAGTTCACAAAGTCCCACCGCTCAATGGAAGTCCGAGATATTTGAAAGGAAACAATTTCACCATGCAACCCAAAAAGCCTGCCTCAGTTTTCCACCACTGGATCCCAATCTCTAGTTCACAAAGTCCCACTGCTCAGTGGAAGTCCAAGATATTTTAAAGAAAACAATTCCACCTTACAACGCAAAAAGTCAACCACAATTTTCATCACGGATTCTTCCACACATACCCCAATGACTGACTTATGAAAGTTCACTTTCAAACATGTGATAATACCAAAAATGTGCAACACAAGTCAAATTCACAACTTATAGATGAGAGGTCCCACAAAACACTAGTGTATCATCTGCATACTGCTGATAGGGAGCAGATCTCAAACCCTAGCCAGGACAAAAGCCCTGCAATAAGCCATTCTCCTCAACTCTAATACATGATCTCCCAAAAACTTCTTACACCAGTGAAAACAATAAAAGGGTAAAAGGGTCTCCTTGTCTAAGGCACTGAAAAAATCCTTTAGGACAACCATTCGCTAAAATTGAAAAACAAGCAGAACTAACACAATATTCTATCCAATCTCTCCATTTCCTTCCAAAACCCATGCAGCACGTAAGCTCCTCTAGGCAGCTTTAGTTTACACTATTATAAGCCTTTTTTGTATTAAGTCTCTGTTGGAATAGTTATACATTAAAAAAGCTGAATACTAGATTTGTGGTTCTATATAAATGGATTCTTCCACTCATTGTCAATTGATTTCGAATTTGATGTCTATATTTCAAAATAATATTAAAACCTAAAGAGGCCTAAACGGTCCAAGTCCACATACATCCACCTATGTCTAAAAAGACACTTATTGCACCTAAAAGAAGTTACAAGTGAAAAAAAATGTTAAAGTAGTCCCAAAGTAGAAAAAGTGAGGACTGGATTTGTGGTTTCATATAAATGGACTCTTCTACTCATTGTAAACTGGTTTTGAGTTAAATGTCCATATTACAACAGTTTCTATACAAAACCAAGCAAATTTTGACGAACTCTATTTTCAATACATTCATGTGCGACGAGAAAACCATCCAAAATTTGTCATCCTTGGACAAATATAGATTGGAAATCTTTAATCAACTCATGCATCATTGATTGGAGTCTCTCAACCACACAGATTTAGCAACAATCTTATATAGTCCATTCAACAAGTTGATGGCCGAAATCTCAAATATCAATAGCACCAACCTTCTTAGGGATTAGAATAATAAAAGTGGAATTTACATCACCAATATCACTCCCATTGGAATGAAAATCATTGATCATATCTATAATTTCATTACTGAAAAGCCCCAATATCTCTGAAAAATCACTACAGAAAATCCATCCAGCCCGAAGCCTTATTACCAACCATCATAAAAATCGCTTGTTTATCTTCTTCCACACTAAAAGGCCTGTCTAACTATTCTGCTTCCACCACTGACCATCTCTTGAAATGCAACAACTCAAGATTTAGATTCAAATATGATTGCAGTTTTGCCTTAAGATGCCCAGGAAAAAAAACCTCTCAACACCTAATCTAATTTCTTCTTTTTCATAAAAAGTGGCTCCATTCACAATGAGAGGGCCCAAGAAGTTTGTTCTTCTCCTTCCACTTGCCACTTTATGACAGCATTTTGAATTTCTATCCCCTTCTTTTTAGGCTTTTAGCCATAAAGCTCTAAAACACTGCTGCCAAGCAATCTCTTCTCTTTTAAGCCATGTTAGACTCATTGGATGTGTGTGTGTGTGTGTAGGTTAATAGGTTATTGGATATCTCTTTATTTAATAACTCTATAAATATGTAATTTCCTATTCATTAGAAAGTTAGTTGTTCTCTTCCTAATCTCACAAGGTATTAGAGTTTAGGATTTAAGATCCATCAAAACCAAAGAAAAAAGGGAAAAGAGAACAAGAGAAGCCACTACTGACAGCAACAGATGACACAAGAGACGCCGCCAGCAACAACAAGTGGCACAGGAGACATCGTCAACCTCCAACCAACCCTCAGTCGCACTTGTCCATCCTCTATAGCCATTGTCGGGCCCTCCTCTCCCCTTCCCACGGCCGTCAACCTCCAACCTTCTTTATTCAATGACTGGCTAATGGGAGAAGTTCTCAAACGGTTTCCAAGCCCTCCTCTCCACTCCTAGTAAAGTTCTCCTACGATCTCCAAGCCCCCCTCTCCACTCCCCACCTCCTCCTCTCTCTTGCCTATGGTCGGCTACGAGGGGAAGCCCCCCTACAGTCTCGATAGCCCCGTTGGAGATCGGATCCACAAGTTTTAGACCGTCGACGTCATCTCCAACAGTGCTTGTGCATGGACATGTGTTGTCTACGTTTGTGTATGTCCCTAAACATTGTTGAGTGTGTGCTTTTAGGTGGTTTGTGCTCCAATTGTGTTGATTATCACTGTTTCCATCAAAATTAAACCATTATAACATTGAAATCATGGCATCGAATCGATTGTAAAGAATCTTAGTAGAAATTCTAAGAAATTAAATGACAAAATTTACTTGTTGTGGTCCTAGAGTTTTGAGACCTTTGTGGCCGTCCATAGGAAAATATGGCATCTTACACATCCATCTCTCGATATAAAAGATGCCACCTACGAAGACTGATATACAGATCACAGTGCAATAATTTCGTAGTTGGTAAATAATATGGAGCTTCGTAATGCTTGTGGTTCACCTTGCCAAGAAGATCTAAGACACTCTGAAGACCACTTATGGGTATGAAAATAATATATTTAGAATTTTTGAGATCTATGAGCACCTTTTCATATTCCATGAGGGAGACAGTTCGATTTAGGATCACTATACTACTCTCAAAGGACTATTAGATGAGCTTAATGTCTACTAACCATTGGTTGCCGATGTCAACAAGACGAGACAGTATAGTGATAAGCTAGTTGTGGTTGTATACCTATACAGTCTGAATCTCAAACTTTCTTCTCCAGATTTTCGATTTTAATACAGTTCCTGATCTACAAACTACCTTCTCTAGAATCCTATAGATTTCTACTACTACACCAGCTCTCGTCTCATATTGGTCAACCTTAACTGCTACTGATGATCGTGGTATGGCTAGAGGAGGTGGCCATGGTGGTCGTGCTGATGAAGGAAGGCAATCTCACTATGGATAATATGGTTAAACCAATCTAGAACAAATTTGGTCGACCAACGTAGGTTTAGGTCACTACAGAGACTCATACTACAATTATATCCTCTGATCTGCCATAACATCATCATCATCAACCACTCCGACAGTACCCATACCTTAGGATGAGTATGTGAAGTTCCTTCAATTTTAAGATTGCTAATCCTCTACCATGACAATCACATACTACTACCTCTACCTCAGGTACTACTGCTTTCTTAGTCTTTAGGAACAGTTCCTAAATCATTGACTCGAGAGCCTCCTCACATATGTCAAGCACAAGAAACTTCTTTACCAGTTTGTCCTAGTTATTTGATATCCAAACCATTTCCATAGCCGATGGTTGTACCTGTTTGATATCCGAGCAAGGCATTGTTCATGCCTCCTCCTAAATCACATTAGACAAAGTAGTTTATATACCCGACTTTCCAGTTAACCTATTATCTATTAGTGCTATAGCTAAACAATTACTCTGTTGTGTAACCCTCTTCCCTTTCCACTGTAACTTATAAGATTTACAAGCAGAGAAGAGAATTGATTTGGGACATAAACGTAGACATGGAGTATACTTAATGATTCAAGATGAGATACCTCAGGAACTAACGTCACTTGCTTCCATAGTGGAGTCGTCGTTTCTACAGTATCAACAACTGGGTCATCTGTCACACCAGAAACTTTAGTAAGTGCTTCCATGGATCTCCGTTTTTTTTTTTTGAGTATGAGTCGTGTCGGATGGGTAAGCATCACCATGCTAGCTATCCTCATTTATGTCTTGTTAGTAGTCAACATCTCTTTGATTTAGTGCATTATAACGTGCAAGGTCCTGCTAGGACTTTATCTGTGTCTAGTCATAGGTACTATATTGTATTTATTGATGATTTTTCACGTGTCATGTGGATTTATCAGTTGAAGAATAAAGTTAGTGTGCTTGATGTAATAAAAATATTACAGAAATAATAAATCAATTTTCTATTACTCCTAAAATTATTCACTAATAATGCTTTGAAATTTATTCAATTTAATCTTCAAAATTATTGTGAATCTTTAGGAGTTATTCATCAGACCACTTACTCTCATATCTCAGCAAAATGGTGTGATAAAGTATAATCGACATATTCTAGAGGTAGTTCGTACCATTATACTGCAAATGAATGTTCCAAAATACTCATGATCAACGCTATTCTTACTGTGTCATATCTACCAAATAGGATGCTTTCTACACCTCTTAGGGGAGAAATCCCACTCAAAACTTTCTCTTTACTTCCAAAGGTGTTTCGTTGTGTCACCTCTACTCAAGATTTGTCTCCAAATCTTAATAAATTGTCTCCTCATTCTGTTAAATGTGTCTTTGTTGGAAACTTTCGCACGCAACAAGGGTATCGTTGTTTTGTTCCAACCACTCGTAAGTATATTGTGTCTGTAAATGCTACTTTTTTCGAGTCTCAACACTATTTTCAGGATAGGGGTTCTAGTTCTAATGGTATACCTTTCTCTTCTCTTATTGAGCCATGTAAAAGTGCTACCAAAGACCCAATAACTGTTCTACTATAGAACAGGATGAAGCTCATCCTTTAAAGGTATATTATTGTCATCAGCAATTTCCTCCACCACCTCCAACTGAGCCATCCTCTACGCCTGTAAATCTGCTACTTACTAACCTAGACAATCCTATTGTTCTAAGGAAAGGTACACATTCCACCACAACCCATCCAATATCACATTTTGTTTCTAATGATAACATTCACCCATCTTTTCCCACCTTTGCCTTGCCTATTTCTTCTGAATCCATTCCCAAAAACCACCAAGACTCTCTGAATTCTTCGTTGGAAGGCAACTATGGATAACAAAATACAGGCAGTGGTGTCACGTGCCACTTGAGATCCTCAATTTGAAGAAACCAACATGATCACTTGCAGGTGGATATTCGCTGTCAAGAATAAGCCAGATAAGATTGTGGACAGGTACAAAGCGCGACTAATTGCACGTGGATTCACTCAGAAAAATGGCATAGATTACGTAGAGACCTTTTTACCTGTTGCTCGATTAAACTCCATACGAATCCTTTCTGTTGCTATAAACCAATCCTGAGAGCTTAGTCGACTAAATGTAAAAAAAACATTCTTATATGGTGACTTAACTGAGCAGGTGTTTATAGAGCAATCTCTACGATATGTTACTCAGAAAGAAAATTGTGTGTGTTTATTCAACAAAGCTATTTAAGGCATCAAACAAAGTCCACATAAATGATTTGAGAAGTTCAATAGCTTAGTCAAAGCTAGTGGGTTTCAGTGTTGTGTTGCCGACCATTCTGTCTTCTACAAACGGACCGACAGTGACTGTGTTGTTGTGATAGTGTATATAAATGATATCTTATTAACAAGAAATGATACTACAGAGATTCACGAGACTAAAGAATACTTAAAGGTACACTTTATTACTAAAGATATGGGAAAACTCCAGTATTTCTTGAACATTAAGCTTGCCTGTACCAAAGACAGAATGATGTTGTCTCAAAGAAAGTATGTATTAGATACTCCTCAAGAGACTAGTCTCATGGGATGTAAGTCAAAGAGCACCCCTGTCGATCAAAGTTTAGATTTCTAAGATAGTATGTCATCACCTTTTGAGGATATAGGTACGTACAAATGCCTGACTGGAAAATTAATCTACCTTACTGTTGCATGACCTAACATTGCATATACAATAAGGATAATCAATTTATGCATGAACCGAGGACAGTACACTGACAGGGAGTTCTAACATTGCATTAAACCCTTTATCCCGTTCCATCGAATGAAAACCCTTATCTTCACAAGCATCACTGACTACCTCAAAAGCCAACAATAATGATTGATCCTAAAATGACACCCAGAGTAAGTCCACTGAGCACCATTGACAAACCCAAAACTGACTTGCTGCACATCAGAGACTGGAAAGCAGAAACAGGCCAACAGCCAGCTTTTACTCTTTGGGAGGTTTGATCATTCCCTTCCCACAATTATCACTTACCATCAGAGATGATCCGTGACTACTAAATAAATTAAAAGAAAAAGGATGCAAAGGTAAACTTAAGCCTCTTCCCACCCTCCCCTTCCTCCATAATTGACAACTGGTGCAAAATCCGTAATGGGTTTACCTGAATTTCTGTGGAGAGAATGAATGATGCAGAGGGATCACCAACAGTCCCCACATCCAAGAAGACATGAGACGGCAAAGCAACAGGAGAAGAAGACAGCGAGACTTCAAAACATGCCAAACCTCACCGGAGCAAGTTGCCGATGCAGACAATGACCTGGGCACTCCCAGGTCTGGTGTAATCGGGTCAGCCTCATGACACAATAAAACTGGAACCACCCTTTGATGGGCTCAGTGCACCACACACAATTTGGATCTCCTTTTATTACCGTTCATTTGAATACAAGGGGGATCATATCATCATGACAGCTGGGCCCATGTGTCTTTACACTTTCCAGATTTACACCCATCTCCACCGAGTCATCTACCTGAGTTGACTTGGGAATGGAAGACAATAACTCAACATCTTCTTCAACCTCCGTCTCCACTTTATGATTCTTCACAAAACTCTCCTGCAATGGGTTCTCTGATTTGTTTTGCATCAATCCAAACCAGGAAAGCCAGACATCCCCATTGAGCTCTATTTTTAGATCACATGATCCATAACCTCTTCTTTCCCCTTCCTTATTGACCAAAGACACTTCTTCAAAGCAAGACCCAATCTTATCAACTGAGACGTAAGTCATTTCTCCGATATTGCAAACCAGGCATTTTGGAACTAAGTGTGACTCCACAAGGACGATTTCAGAGCTAGTATCATCCCTACTATGAGTACCAGTGGCAATCCCCTGAAACACTCCAAAGTTTTCAATGATGACTTTGATCACCACTCGATTCCATGCATGCAGAGGGAGACTGGTGATAGCAACCCACCACGAAGGGCAAGCCACAGCACCTATTGCAACACTCCAAGTTTTAAATCTAACCTTAATGCCACCAACCCAATACTTCATCAATAACAATTCTTCTTCGGAATTTCTGTCAGGTAGCACAATAATTCCACTTCTCTCGTTGAGCCTCAACAATTGATAATCTCCCCACCATCATTTCCTAATATTTGTTTGGATGACCTCCCATTTTTTATCCTCTTTCCAATCAACAACCATTGCCAATTTTAGATCCTCTACCATCATCTCCCTATGAGAGGAGTATTTCACCTTGACAAACGGCAATACTTTCTCACTGACGATCGCTTGCCAAACTACTGATCACTGCATCCTTGTATGATCGATTGTTCATCACCAAACGATTCACATCAACAGGTTCAGAAGATAACCCATTTGATTTTGCAGGAGAAGTAGATCTTACACAAAACCTTTCCCTGTGCCCTATTCCCTTATATCGGCAGCAAACCCAAGGGTTTTGACACTGCACGTACCAAGGACCTCTCTCGAAACATTTCAGACACACATCAGAGGAAGGTTTACACCTGATTCTTGATCCCAAAATCTCAGCCACTACTTCAACCACTGCCGAGAGGGATAGCATTTGCACCCAAATGCCTCCATTGATGTTCCTCTGATCTTTTTCCAAAACCACCATCGCCGGTTGGTGGTGGCAGCCCCTGCAACCCTACTTTCTCTCTCTAATGTCACTCTTTTTCTCTCTATCCTATTCATTGCTGGCTTCAATCTTCATCTGTCCGGATACATGTGTGATTCCTTATACAGAAACATATAGGACATAACTCCAAAAGAAATATTATAAACAAGAACGGAAAAAAGTTAAACAAGTACCTTAGGTTATTTATTAAAAACTTTCCCTTGAGAAAGGAAAAAGGCTAAACAAGAAGATTATGATTATAAATGCAATCAATAACAAAGCCTACAAAATATAATTGGAAAAGTGACCAGTAACTTGGAGATTGGAAGCATGTGAAAAACAAATTTTTAAAGGAAATTATTTATATAGGAAATGAAAAGGCAAAAGGCACGTAATTGTTTTTCCATCAAGTATAAGCAGGAGTCATTGTTTTAGTTTACGTACATAATAAATATAATATGTATACATATGAAACTTAAACAGACAAACTACTTAGGTATTTAGTATATATTACACATAAGTAAACTATTATTCAGATTGGAGGTTATAGGTAATACATTCTGTAGAGAAAATTGATCTAAATTGCATAGAATGAAATCAAAAGAAAACAAAGCATATATATATACTAGGTAGGATACATAGATCCACAAGATCCACTAACCCATATAATCACTAACTAACAAAATAATTAATTCTAATACTCCCCCTCAAGCTAGAGCATATACATCTATCAAACTCAGCTAGCTACATAATAATAAAAAACGTTGAGGCTCTAAGACCTTATTGAAAATATCTGCAATGTAATCCTCACTTCTTGTAATGATATACAAATCTTTCCGTTCATCACAGACTCACAAATAAAGTGACAATCAACTTCCAATTGCATTATGTGCTCATGAAACATTGGACTACCTACTATTTTGATAGTTAATTATCACAAAACATAGTCATAAGTTCATTATAGAAAACACCAAGATCTTCAAAAAGAATTTTCAACCACATAAATTTCCTGATAGCATACACCACAGTCCATTATTCAGCCTCAATACTAGATCATTTGTTTATTACTCCTCCAAGATACAAGATTATCTCCAACAAAAGTACAAGAACTAATAGAGAAACATTGATCATATCCAGGGCTAGCATGGTTAGCATTGGAATAAACATCTAAATGACCATGATTACGATATATCATTCCTTTATTAGGAGAATTTTTCATGTAGCAAACAATATGAAGAACAACTTTCCAATAATATATTTTGAGATTCTCTATAAACCAACTAACCACACTAACAACAAAGGTAATATCTAACCTAATGACTATAAGATAAATCAATTTTTCAATCAAACATCTATACCCTCCTTTTATCAACAAAATTCCCTACATCATCTGACCATAACAAGTAATTAGGTTATGGATCAATAAAAGAAGTAACTGGTATGACACTTAACATTCTTGCTTCCTACAGTAAATCCATCGCATACCACAAGCTATCTCAATACCAATATCATAGTTGACAAAGATCCTTTGTTATAAAATAATTCTTTATATGTCATTTTGTCTCTTTTACACCCACAAAATCATTGCAGATCATAAAAATATCATTCACATACACCATCAAAATTACACTATCAAAATCCCACTATCTAGGAAATTCAGAGTGATCTGCATGACTCTAGTAAAGCTAACTGATGTCATTACTTGGTTGAATTTTTCAAACCATGCGTGAAGACTTTGCTCAAGCTAATAAATAACTTCCCTTAATTTATATATCTTCCAAGTCGCCTCCTAAAGGTTGCTTCATAAACACACTTTCATGTAAATTTCCATACAGTAAAGCATTATTGACATTTAATTGAAAAATTAGTCAAGATTTTACAACTACAACTGAAATAAAAACTGTAATAGAACTGCAATAGAAGAACAACTCTCAGAGAAGTCTATACTATCTATCTGTGTAAATTCTTTCGCAACAAAACGAACCTTAAACTTGTCAATCGTCCCATCTGGGTATTTCACTATAAACACCCATCTATAACCAACAACAACTACACCTAAAGAAGGATCTACTAACTCCCACATTCTTCTAGAAGTAATGGTAGACATTTCTTCATCCATTACATGACACCAAATAGGATTTATATTGGCCTTTTCGTACATCATGGGAATAGACAAAGAATACAGATAAAGGACAACATGACGAATGGAAGAGGAAACATTATCAAAAGAAACATTATTGGAGATAAGATATTGTATACAAGAATTGATATCTTTTCAAATAGCAACAAAAGAATATTCAAAACCTCCATCAGATGTCCAAAGTGTGTGCACAAGATTGATGGTTGACGACTACATCTGGACTAAACCTACAAAGAAACACGAGAAACAACTAGTGCACTAGGAGCAATGGATGCACTTGGGACCCCAATAAACTAATTGATAGATTTGATAGGCCACGTATGAACGAAAATCAACACAACTCTAGGATTTATGCAAACCCCTAGCCAACAGACAAAATGATGATAGGGCAAAGGAGGAAGACTGAGAGAAGCAAAAATAAGCAACTACAACAAACTCCAGTGCCTACTAATGTCAACAGGCTATCTGGTCCGTAACGGTGGGCAACAGTTACGTTGGCTATAAATAATGTATTCTAAGGAACAAAACCTATTACTATGGTACCATGTAGAGAAAAGTGATCTAAATTGCGTAAAATGAAATCAAAGAGTACAAAGCGGAAGCATATATATAAACTAGGTAGGATATACGGATTCACAAGATCCATTAACCCATCTAACTACAAATTAATAAAACAATTAACACATACAACATGAAGGAGTAATGTTTTCAAAATATTTAGAAATGATTAAGACCAAAACAGTACTGTAGCTGATAGGAAATTGCTAATTATTAAAATGATTTAAATCTAATAACTAGCAAAATTATCGATACTCTCACCTCCTGGGTGTCCCTGCTATTAGTAACTGGTTTGTTGTCATTGTTCTCAAGGATAATGTGTCGAAATTGATTATTAGGAACATCTTTTACGATATGCCACTTAACAGGTAACTGACCATCAAACTTGTCCTGCTGCCAATAATCCACACTCTTATCAAAATCTACGGGCCCAGTCATCTCAGCCACCCCACAGAACTGGGCACTAGTATTTACCTGCACATCAGAGATTGCACACAAAAGGATAACTTGTCATTGAATATTTTTATGCTCTGGTATTTTTTATACGTTTATATGCTAAAACAGACAGGCAACTGCATTTAGTATGAGACGAGATGCTATGTGGTAATTTAAATATCTCAAGTTTCTTGTTACCGAGAAAAATAGGAAAACTGGGCAGGCACCTCCTCTTTCCTTTGCTTCATGATAGGCAGCATCCAGTTTTTTATTACCACCGGGTGTGCTAGCCCAGACACCATATTTAATACTCTTGTGGACATTGTCTTCGCTATATGATTTGATTATGAAAAATTTAGCATCCTTATATTCAATGATAAAGTCAGACTTATTGTATATCTCTGGAGCGACAGCAGCAGTGTTCCTGTTTTTGCTTTCAACTGAGGAATTCTGTTGCATAATTGAATTCTTTGACCTGGTAGCACGTGGCCCTTTGCTTTGCTCATTGAGGAAATCAGGTGTACCATTTGGCCTATATAGAGATGCCTCACCCTTTCCTCGCCTTCTGCCTTTGTCATTCATGATCCAGCCTCGTCCATTTCTTCCCATATTAGCATTAAAGATAGAGTCATTATTATAAAGCCCTCCGTATGAGTACCCACTATCAAAGGAACCGTATGAGGATCCAAAAGGATACAAGGGGCTTTGCTGCTGAGTAGCCTGGTGAGCAGCACAACACAATTAGAAATGGTTGCCAACCAAAAGACAAGATACCATATTTCTTTGTTAACAGATTAGATTTTCCTGTTAACAAAGGTATCTTACAAAGAGGTGGTTAGCTATTCCACTACTTTATAATACATTTAGCAGTATGTAGCATTCCTGATGCTTGATTCATTGAATAGATAAAGACATATTTAGCAAAAACATGTTCAAACAAACAGACAACATGATATGACTAAAATGTGCAGCCACAGCATCTAAATAATTGCCATTGCACAAACCATTGAGGTCTGTTCAGTGAAAGTAAAAATACGACAAACCACTGCTTGATGTGCCCCTTACATGATACATGGGCTTGATGTCCACAGACATTTTAATCACCCCATCACAAAAGCAAGTTCAAAGAAAAAACATCATTTTTTCCCTTGGTCAGCATTTTACACCATTATATCACTTCATCCTTCTGATACAATGTTATGATAAATTCAAGAAAAATTAAAATGAGATATTAAATGCTACGATCAAAAGTTTTAATTTACCAACAAAAAAAGAAGATACAAATAGATGCTAAAAATAGTTAAAAAATACCCTGTTCTTTATGATATCCATGCAACACTTACATCATAGGTTAAATTTGTAGTTTTTTGTCTAACTAGTGAAATATTTAACAAAGAGATTTTTAACTGTTACTTTTAAAACTACATATAAAGAGAAACACTCAGAAGACATTTACCATTCCAGATGCAAAGGGATTGACATTATAACCGAATGATCCATGTGCATTAATTGGTTGAGGTGAAGCTAGTGGTGAATATTGTGGCACCAGAGACTTCTGTCCATCGGAAGATTTGGACCAATCTGGCCAAGGCCCGCCAGAACCAAACCCATCAAATCCTTGGCGTGAATCATAGAAATCATGATTACCAGAATTTCCAGAAAAGTTGCTTCTACCAAAGGCCCCATGAGAAGGATGGTTGGGCTTCGGTCCAAATGGCATATTATTAGAATTTGAGGTGTCAGAAAGAAAAGCACCTTGTTGTTCCATACCGACAGGCACTGGAATTTCGGTTTGCGGTACCGGTGTTGGTGAGTTGAGAAATGACAAGTTTGGAGGAAGTGTCTGGTGATAATAAGAGGCCGTCATTTGATATTGCTGTGGAGAGTACATCGGGCTCTCTCCCCTAGAAGAAGGTAGTTGCGTGGTTACCGGAGAATAGGGTCCATATGGCACCTGGGGATTGTACCCATACCTCGTGTGGAACAAGAGTGATGGGTTCTCATTGTAGATGCTCTTTAGTGGGAGAAGGAAAAAGAGTAAGAACTTCAACACAAAAAAGGAGGGACAGAAGTAATGATAAATCAAAAGTTATGCTTACCGGTGATCCAAGTTCCAATCCTTCATGATTTACGTATGGAAAGTACTCATCCCAATCGCCAGAAACATTATTGTAGCCTGAACAATAACAGAAGTGCAAGCTCCTAGTTAGTAGAAATTTCACAAATGAAAAGGACACTAACTAATATAATGACAGAATCAGCATGAGAGCATTTGTGCAAAGAGAAAAATCATGTATTGCAATTTACATCTGTCTATACAATGATGAAAACTTTGTTGTCCAAACTCCAAAGAATGGAACTGAGTGTCGCCACGTGACAATGAAATATTTGCAGACACGTGTCAGACTAGTAGACGAAATTAATGAGATTATACATACTATTGAGATTAGAGAGAATCATAACTATTGAGAGGAGTAATTACATATATATAGATTATACTAAGTAAACGGATATCCATTTACCTATATAACTTATAACACTAAACAATACTAGATCTAACACTCTCTCTTAAATTAAGCATACATATCTATTGTTAGAATAAACCCACGTTGGAAAAAATGAGAACAGGACTCATTACCAATTAGATTTGAATTAGACGTTCATATTTCAACATGGTATTCGAACCAAAAAAACATCCAAATGAATCTAGGTCCACACACATTCACTCATGTCCAAAAGAAACACTTGTTAGACCTAAATTTATCATGAACTCCTCTACTTATTATCAATTAGTTTTAAGTTTGATATCCATATTTTAATATCTATCATCCTCAATTTATTACAAAGAGACTAAAAACACCAGTACTTGATCCTATTGTAAAGATATTTGTCAATTGCTCGGACGATGGAGTGAAAGAAGTAGAAATCATTCCCTTCATCACAGCATCTTGAATATAGTAACAATCAACCTCAATGTACTTTATTCATTCGTGAAATGCTGAATTATAGGTAATGAATATAGCTACTTGGTTGTCACGTTGCATAGTCATTGGAACTTTTACTATGAAATCAAACTCTGTTAACAATGATCTTAGTTATACCATCTCACTAAGCAATTGGAGTCATAGAATGATATTCTACTTTTGTATTAGATCTAGAGGCCTCAATATGCTTTTTGTTTCTTCAAGTAACAAGATTACTTCCCACGTAGGTACAATAACCTAAAGTAAACTTCTTGTCCCCTTTATTACCAACGTAACCAAAGTCTAAGTATACTTCAACTTCAAGATGTCCACATATTTTATATACAAGACTTTTGCCAAAGGTCACTTTAACATATGCTAATACACACATAGCTCCTTTTCAATGGGTCATCTTAAACTGATGTATAAATTGACTAAGTAATGTCACAACATAAAAAATATCTAGACATGTAACAGTCAAATAAATAAATTTCCCTATCAACGGTTTCTACTAGAGATACAAATGGATCAGATATAGTACAAATATGAGTGTCACTGTATCTGTATCTGTTTTTAAAATGCAGATACAGATATGGATATCATACATATAAGAAAATTACATATTTATATTCTTAAAAAAGGAATACAGAGATGGAACAGATAAAAAGAAATTAGATACGGATAACGTCTGACATAAAAACAAATGTGACGATTTGAACATTACATAATTAATTAAATCATTGATAAGATTTTCATATATTTATATATTTTAAGTTATTTAATATCATATATTTATATATTTTAAATTATTCAGTATATATGAAATAAAAATAATATATATCAAAAATAAAAGCAAATTAGATATAATGATAAATTAGACATACCTTTTCTAAAAAGAAACGAAGTTATGAATCCAAATCTTGATATTCCATCTCTATAGATGTATAATTAATTAATAATTAATAAAAAATATCACATTTTGCAACATATTTTGTTAATTAAAGTTAGTAAAACTCTACAAATAATAAAGTAAAATCTTTGTAAACTAGAAAAATATTTTTTGAGAAAAGAAATATCAAGAAATAAAAACTTATAAATAACAAAGTCCTAATTGACAAATAATTGTTAAAATATACGTCTCAAAAGTCAAAATAACTCTTGAATGGCATCATAACATGTTATTAAGTGCTATAGCATAAACACTCAACAAACAGTCTAAGGGAGAGACAATAGGTTAAAGGTTTGATTTTAAGTTTTTAACATTAAATATTTAATATAGAGAGAGGATGAACTATAGACTATCCTATTTAAGAATTTTAAAAACAATTTTCAAAATTACGTGCTTTTCAAAATCAAAATGTAATCCATAGATCTTAATCTACATCATATAGATTAAATACATACCGAAATCTACATCATTTAAAAACTCATAATATATATATATCTATTCATGTACAAATTTAACGACTTTAAAGCAAGAATCACTAGATCTCTAAATTATAAGTTTCAAAACTAAAATATAATCCATGAATGTTAATATACATCATCTAGATTTGGTGCACACTAAAATCCATATTATTTAGAAATTCATTATATACAGATCTATTCATATACATTCAATAATTCTCTATGAACTAAAATAAGTACATGCTAATTCAATGCTTAAGAATTTCAAAATTGCTTGATTTTTTATATACAAACATTTTAAATAGTTTCAATCATATCTAATAGTTTAGATTTTTTAATCTAATAGTTAGATGTTGAGATATAAAAAATTATTTAAATATATATATTTTAAGATCAAGAGACTTCTCTAAAAAGAGGTGAATACAAAAGCTTAGTTATTTTTCAATTTTAACTAATCATTTTTAAGTTCTTTGATAATTATAAATACAAGTATAACAAGATAGTTGAAATGACTAAATTAAACAAACATAGAATGAAATGAGAAACAATGAAAACAATAAGAATTTTTATAGTGATTCGGTCAACCCCGGTCTAATCCACTCCTCGAAATTCTATTAAACTAAAACTTACTTGTTGGTTGATCCCACCAACTCCTTGTACACTCCTTGCCACTTCTCACAATCCGAGAAGCCAAGAGCATTGACGAAAATGAAACTGAATCTCTTAAAGCCCAACATAGAATGGAAGTCACAATTCACTCTTTTCTTTGCTCAAACTTTTGTAGCTTTGAAATGGAATTTTTGCTCATAAACCTCACTAACTGAAGCAAATATAGTAAGTCTATCAATGTGTGTCCTCACCAACGTAATAGCACCTCTATTTATAGTAATTTGGTTGTGCCAAGTCTATCTCTAATGTCTCTTTAACGATCAGCAACACATAATTAAAACGATAGATTGGAAATTTTCCATTTGTCGTTTTCCCCTGTTCAAACTCATGATCAATTCAGTATACCAAAATATTTCAGTATGCCGACCAAATTTCCCTGACTAGGTATGTCAAAAATCCTCAAAGAGCAGAATCAAGTGACCATTGGACCCCTGACTACATTCGCAATTTTTGATACACCAAAGAATTTCAGTGTGTCGAAAAAAGCCTCACTTATATTATGATTTTACATTAATAATTTACACTTTTACATCAAATAATTTCCTAATACTGATATAAAATGAACATAAAATCTTCATGAATATCTTTCTTTGACTTCTGCCTAGAGATCAACTTGATTTTGCCTTCATGATTCTTCCATCATGTATCTTTTTCATGAGATCTTTTAAAACACATTTCACAATATATTAACTAAAACATTTCTCAAATAATAATATTAACATTAATTTTGTCATTATCAAAATAACATATCGTAAAGTATATTTCCAACATATATATATGAATATCTGTAAATTATTTGTATCAGTTGAAAATTCAAAAGATATATCCATATTCGTATAAACAATATCCGTATGAAGTAGATACGGATATTCGTATCTGCTCATAAGCAAATACAGATACGGATTTTTTACAAATATACCATATTTATTTACACCCCTAGTCTATAACATCCAACATCTATAAAAGACTTCTGAAGTGTTATTCTAAAAATCTGGATTTTGATCTAAAGGAGTCATTTCTTGTTTACACCCTAAAGGTTCAATTTCTAAAGAAAATCAAGTGCATACTTTCTCTATGATAAAACCATCCTGTCTTTGCCATAAGCAAACTCAATTATCTGAAAATATCTCAACCTCTCCAAGTCCTCTGTGACAAAATACTTCTTTGGATACTAATTTGTTTTCACGATTCCAGTGGTGTCACTACCTATGAGAAGAATGTCATCAATATACATTGTAAAGATAACGGTACATCTGCTTTGTCTTCTAATGAACACTGAATGATCAATAGTACAACATTAAAACCCATTGTCCATGGCAATCTTGCTGAACATTTCGAATCAGGCTTTTGGATTCTACTTCAACCCATAAATAACCTTCCTAAGAAGACATACTCTATCTTCCTCCTGAGCAACATATCCAATAGATTGCTTCATAATTACTACACGAATAGAGTTTACTCTAGGATGAGAAGTTCTCTTCGTAATTTACCCCAAAATGTCTGAGTGAAGTCACAAACAATAAGATGAGCTTTGTAGCGATTCACAGTACCATCAGGTTTACACTTGAAAGTGTAAACTCAAAAGTGTAAACCTAACGACATTCAACCACATTAGTCTCTACTGGACAAGAAAACAAGTCTCATGTACCATGAGATAACGGAGCCTGTATTTCCACATATATTACTTCTTTCAACTGAGGAGTAAGAATTGCATCTTTCGAAGTTTCTAGGAATAAACTCAAACAAAATAGACAATGCAAACTAACGAAACGATGAGTTAAAACAATCATAGGAAATAAAATTAGAAATAGAATAAGCAATAATGTATCATTTATCCTTTCAAAGAGTAATAGAATCTCGAATGTTTAAGAAAGATGGATCTGCAGACAGTTGTGGTGACTTGGTAGGAAGTGGATAATGCTCCCACTAACGATACTGATAGACCTGCAAAAGGTCTACAGGAGCTTAAATAGCAACAGGCACATTAAGTACCATGAGAGAATCCTCAACAGGAGCAGGAAGATGAATACTCCCTAGACATGAGTCACTAAAGTCAAAGAAGGGTTAAGACTCAAAGAAAGTAATATTAACAAAAACATAGTAACATTTAGTGGCAGACTGATAACATATGTATCCTTTTTGAGTCCTAGAATATCCCACAAACACACATTTAATGAAACAAGGTAATAGTTTGTCAAGACTCAAATAAAGATCTTGAACAAAAACAGTACATCCAAACAACTTAGGAGATAAATAACACAAGGAATAGAATACAATCTTGTGAGTAGAGCTTCACTAAGAGCAACAGAACGTATCCTATTAATAAGATAGGTAACCGTAAGAATGACATCGGACCATAAATATTTAGAGACAACAACGCCATTCTATTGGAATGTACGAGAACATGTAATTTAATGTAAAATTTCCAAGGAAGCACAATAAGTTTGAAGATCTTTTTGAATGAACTCCAAAACATTGTCAATACGAAAAAATTTAGGAGAAGTAGAAAATTAATTTATAAATTCAGCAAAGAATTTTTTAATAACAATAAGAACATACACTCTATCTTTGAGAAAATACACCCATAAAACACAAGAATGATCATCATTGAAAACAATATAATAACGATAACTTAAGATAGATGAGACACAAGCAAGACCCCATGTATCACAGTGAAGTAACTCAAAGAAAGCTTAACTAGTACACATTAGACGCTTGTAGATAATACGATAATATTTATCTAACTGACACAACTCATAATCAAAAGACTTAATTGAAAATCAGAAAGAGCCTACTGAAGTTTGCAGTAAGAGAGGTGACTCTGACGATAGTGCCATAAAATGGCCGACTTTGTAGAGAATACAGAAGAAGTTAACCCTCGAGGTATCCCATCGCAAACCAATAAGTAAACACTACGACTACGTTCATCACCTAAATTAATTCTCTTCTCGGTCTATAAATCGTGAACGGGACAATGAAAAGCAAAAAAGATTACACAATAATATAAGACTTTAGTGATGACGTGGATGGAAAGTAAATTAACAGAAAAGTTAAGGACATAAAGAACTTTATCAAAAATGAGTTTGGAAGAGGTTTGAACAATCCCTTCCAAAGAAACATTACACTGACGACAATTAACAATAGACATTACGCTAACAACCATCAACAATAAAAATAAAACAAATATAAGACAGACTAGATAAATAGGTAAACAAATCACGAATACCCAACATATGTATAGAAACACCTAAGTCCAAAATCCAAGAATTGTCCTTGAAAACTAAAAAGACACTTGTACTTGAAATGATAGAATGAAAAGCAATGGCAAAGGATTGATTTACTTGTAACCAAAGAAATTTGTCATACTCTACCTAAAAGATGGTAACAACATCCGCAATGGCAACATGATGAGCCCAATTAGGTTGATCGAACTTGTCCCAACACTTGTCAAAGATATAGTTAGACCTACCATAGTGATCGCACTTACAAATACCATGTCCCCCCTAAAGAACAATCTCAGCCATGTCTATGACCACGACATCTAGAGAAAACTACCATGACAGACTAATATGGCACAAAGACAAGCACACCAGTAGAAACACGTAACGTACGTGCAAAAATGAAGGATAGATATGAAACCATATCAGCACCAAAAACATGGCCACGAATTTGGAATGCAACATCCAAACGAAACTAAAAGAGAAACTTTGCAACAACCAAATCAACACAATATTCCTTAAAGATCTTCAGTTCAATAACATTCAATTAATGAGTATCCAGTTCATTCATAAAGGAGCGAAACGATGTATAATACTCCTAAATAGAATGATCTCCTCATTGAAGAGAAAAAAACTTTTCATATATCTCCAAGACACGTGATATATTTTTCTCATGGTCGTACATCTCTTTCATATATCCCATATGAAGTCAAAAATATGACATCTGAGACAATAGTTGATGTTTTTGACATGACATTGTCAAGTTTCATGCTGTTAACAAACCATAATATAACTCCACAGTCTAAGGCGAACCAATCATCATAGGTGGGTTTCTTTGTAGTCAACTATGATATGCTTCACTTTGCGATATGCACCAAGAAACACAATAAAGCATTTGGACCATAACAAATAACTGCTACCATTAAGTTTGATAGTAGTTCCGCTGAGATTTCACAACCATGTATTACTAGTGGCATTGGATGCAGAGAAGAGGCTATAATACATACCACCACGACAAACAACAACCATAAGCACATGAACAAGGCTAAATCTCAGTTACCAACTTAAAAACATGAAGATCGGTCTCAAGTCTTATAAACCGAACACATACGAGACATTCAAATGTCCTATAATAGTACAGTAGCTTTTTACATCCTTTTTACATAGGATTGACTGATGGCACGGGCTATAGAGCTATCAAATGGGAGGACCAATCGAAGGAAAAAAGCCAACGATAGAGGAGGAGGCGACGGGAGGGGAGGAGCCGATTGTAAAGGGGAAATGATGGGAAAGGAGGAATGCTTGGTGACGTAAAGGGGGCCGAAAGAGCCAGCGACGACATAAAGTGAGGGTTTAGGTGGGGTAAGGTGACAGCTAAGGTTAAGGTTTTCTTAACCTTGAACCTAAGCTTTTGATACCATGTTGACGTTAGAGAGAATCATAATCTATTGAGAGGAATAGTTGCATATATATAGGTTATACTGTTAGAAACAAGAGAGGGAAAAGGAGAAAAATGTGTCCTTGTGTATTGATATTAGAACCCAAGACATATATAGGTTTACAAGATATTTATGAATCCTAAGATCCATTGACACTGAGATACCCATATAATCTTTTAACATCAACACTCTCCCTCAAGTTGAAGCATATATATCAATCACGTCCAGCTTGGTACATATATGAGAGAAAGTAGTAAAGAGAGGTTTCGTAAAGATATCTACGAATTCCTTGTCTAATGATACGAATGGAGTGTAAATCAGCCTATTGAGAACTTCCTCTCTGATAAAGTGACAATCCACCTTTATGCATTTTGTCCTCTCATGAAACATTGGATTCTTGGCAATGTGAATAACATGTTTGTCACAATACATAGGTAGTGAAGTAGTAAATACCTCTTAACAAGAAACTCTTCAGCTACTTTAACTCACATGCTGCTTAAGTCCTACCACGATGCTCTACCTCTGTACTTAATCTAAAAACTACATTCTGTTTTTTGCTTCTCCATGTCATAAGATTACCTCCTGAAAGGTGCAGCAGTTTAACGTAGACTTCCTGTCAATGTTATCATTTGCATAATAAACATCGAAATATACTTCGATGCGAAGATGACCCTTTTTTTTGAACAAGAGACCTTTACCAGGAGATCCATTGATTTATATTCAAGTATTTTCATGACTGTATTTAAGTGACATTCCATAGATTTGTGCAGAAATTGGCTCACCATGTCAACTGCAAAGGCTATGTCTGGTCTCGACAATGAGATAGATGAATTTGCCAACCAAATGTCTGTACCAAGACACATCTTCAATCAATGGAGAATTCTCATCCCAAATATGAACAACATCTTCAGACATAGGGGTTCGGACTAGCTTGGCCCTTAATAAACCAATTTCTTAAAGAAGGTCCATGGCACACTTTCATCGACAAAAAACAACACCTTTGTTGCTTCTAGCAATCTCAATGTCAAGAAAATAACAACGTTTTCTCATGTTCTTTGTAACAAAATGTTTACCCAGATACACTTTGATTTCCTCAACACCAGACGTACCTGTGAGAAAAATGTGATCAACGTAGATGACAAGGATCACCCGACCTATATCCTTCTTTCTCACAAAGACAGAATAATCTACATGACTACGGTAGAACTAAAGGTGCCAATAACCGAACTTAACTTGTCAAACCAAGCATGTAGGCTCCATTTAAGGCATAGATAGCCTTCTTGAATTTGCAGACTTGAGATTCTCCCTGGGCAACATATCATGGATGTTGCATCATGTCTATAAGAAAGTATTTTTAACATCAAACTGAAACATCGGTCAATCTCTATTGATAGCAATCAAGAATAGAACCTAAATGAAATTGATACGCGCACTAGAGAGAAGATATCAAAGAAGTCAACACCATAAATCCAAGTAAAGTCCCTAACAACAAGTCAAGATTTGTATCTAGCAACCTATCCAGCTAGTAAATATTTCACCACAAATACCCACCTACACTCAACAATCCCAATAGCTGCAAAAGATGAAACAAAAGTCCCAATCCCATGTGTAATCAGAGCAAACATCTCCTCATCCATAATAATTTTTCAATATAAAATAATCATAGCCTTTCTATAAGATTGAGGAATAGCAATAGTCAATAAAGTCAAGGCAAACATGCTGCAAGTAGGACCCAGACTGTCATAAGAAACAACACTGACAATAAGATACTGAGTACACGATCATATTCCTCTCCTCAAAGCAATTGGAAGATAAAGATCGACAACTATAAGTGGTGGCGAACCATCCGAAAGGGAAGATGTTGGCTTACGATCCAAGAGCGAAACACAGATACCAAAGGTAGTGAGAATAGGAGCACGATGACGACGATGATAAATATATACAATAAGAGGATAAGGTAGTGATGGTGGAGATGGTGGCGGTGGTGGTGAGTAAGCAATGGAAATGAAAAGGATAGACTCACACAACTAATGAATAAATCCAGGATAAGAAAGTCACCCCTCTCAGAGAAGCAAGGAGTAGACTTAAAGAATGTGATATCAATTGAGACATATTGACATCGAGTCAACAGTTGCAACAATAATCCTTCTAAATAGGAGAGTAATCCAAGAAGACACACTTAGTTGTACGAAAAGTTAGTTCATCACATCCCTAAGAATGGACATGAACAAATGCAACATACCTAAAAATCCAAGAGGTAAAAGGAAGCATTGATGAATCAAAATATAAATAAAGAAAGGAGACTATCAGGGAGGATAGCATATGATTTATCAAATCTCTAATATGACCTAAGTACATTCATCAGGTATAATAAAGTACGAACAACATCAAGAAGATGATGATTCTTCCTTTCTGCTATATGATTTTATTGTGATGTATACACACAACTAGTCTGATAGATAATACCATAAGAAATACAAAAAGAATTGAAATTATGACTCGCATATTCCTTAGCATTATTAGTGCAAAGAATTTTCAAAAAGATGAAACTATATTTCATGGTAAAAGAGTTTGAAAACATTATAAACATTGGATCATTCCTTCAAGAGGTAAACCTAAGTACATAGAGAAAAATCATCAATAAAAGTAACAAAGTACAAACTCCTCCTACAAATAAACTTAGTAAGAGAAGGAACCTATATATTTCAATGGACCAGGCTAAATAAAGTAGTGCTCCTCTTTTCAATTTTGATAGGAAAAGACAAATGGATACTTACCAAGCTAATAGGCATCACACTCTAAAGCAGACTTTGTAGAAAAAGAAGGTAATAGCTGACACAAAAGACGAGTAAGAGGATCACGAAGACGCTGATGCCACTGAAGTAAAATACCGTAACAATGGAACCAGAAAGAGAAATCTTGTCATCCAAATAATATAATCCCCCAAGCTCAGTTCTAGTAGCCATCCTCGTCCTTGTTTAAAGGTTCTGCAAATAACAATAAAAGGAAAAGAATAAGCTACAGTAATTCAAAGTCTTTGTTATAGTGCTAATAGAAAGTAAGATACAAAGAAAGTTTGGAACATAATAAACATCATCTAATATGAGATTAGAGGATGTAGTAATTCCTCCCAAACCACATACAAGAGCAAAGGACCCATCAACAAACGAAACCGAAGGAATCTGAGTATATCTATCAAGAGTTAAGAAGACTGTAATATTTCCTATCATATAACTAATGGCATCAGAATGAATAAACCACTTACCCTTACTAGCAATATAAACATTACCTAAGGATAAGAAGAAAAAAGTTACAACAGCAGAGCTCTTGGAAGCAACAATAATAGCATTAATGTCAACCATCGTGAGAAAACGACCTATGTCGGTAAATGGTGTAGAAATAATAGCATCAAATCCAATGACATGCTCAGCAATTCCAACATAAGCCTGAGGGCGAAATTGAGAAAACTTAGCACAGCATCGATTAATTGAGTAACTGATCTTGCCACAATGAGTGCAAGTAAGCCAACAATCACCACATCCCCTGGAATGACTTCCACGACTACATCCCCTAAATCACGTCCAATAACATAGATAAAGGTCTCAAAAGGTGGAGTAGTAATGGGAACAGAACAACCCAACAAATGTGTCGTAGTAACGACACGAATTACTGTAGAAACCAAGGTTAGGATAATGGATTCGCCTAAAATCTATTGACGAGTCGTGTCATATGCAACAGGTAATCTCTAGAGATAACAAACAACCAACAACTCCTCAAAGTGCTTCTGCTATGTGGTAATATCAACAAAGAAAAGTCGATGTCGGAAAACTCCACACCTAATGACTGAACCTCCCTATAAGCAGCCTCAGGCCTGAGTGGATTGAGCAAACAGATCGCTATAGAAGTCTTGACGCCTTTAGAGTAAAGAGACATTAAATGATCCCAAACTGCCTTTACCGTTTCATCATGACGGAAACATGAAGATACTCCTCAAAAAGATTGTTTGTCAACCATATGTGAATTAAAGCATCATTTGCCTCCCAATTTGCATAGAAGAGATCTTTAGGTATCGTTGGATCATTAGGAAGGTGATACTTCCTCTGCTACGATTTAACCAAGAAGGTAAAAGATATACTCCAATCAACGAAGTTCGAACCGGTCAACTGATATGTGGGAAGGTGTAGAGAAGAAACTGATAGTAGTCTCGGAGTGCAACATAATGGAAGAACAATCCTAAGTCACAAATACACAGTGACAAATCATCAAACACGTAGCGAGCACAGGTTGTCAATACCTTAATACGAGGTCATATGGAGGATAACAAGGTGCATCCTACCAAAAAAAAGGCATTACTTCAATACATGAATAGGGACACACTAATCTATGTCCGAAGAGAGAACCAACAACATCCAAGGAAGAGGAGTAGATTTTACTATAGAAAGGGCCTAGATCACCTTCAAATCGTCGGTATCATATCCCTAAAGTCGTGAACAGACGAAAAAAGGATGATAAAGGCTTAATAAGGGAAGGGAGATGACCAACCTATCACACAGCTAAGGAGGAGGCCGTGTGGCTTAAACTACCACGCATCAGCAAGGTTGGAGGCCCTAGACGGCTGTAGGCAGAAGCCACAGGCTGGACAGCTGCAGGCCTACTGTCGGTAGAGGGCCTAGTCTAACGACATACAGGAGGCGGGCTGGTGGTTATTCAAGGGACGATGGGCTGGTGGTTATTCAGGTGACGACAGGCTAGTGGTAGGTCAAGTGCGATGGGTAATGGTCCTTCTTTTCTCCTATTGCTCAAGATAACCTAGCTCTTGATACCATATTAGAAACAAGAGAGGGAGAAGGAGAAAATGTGTTCTTATGTATTGAGATTAGAGCCAAGACATATATTAGGTTACAAGATATATATAGATCTCAAGATCCATTTACACTGAGATACCCATATAATCCTTTAACATCGACGTATACTAAGAAAACGTATATCCATTTATCCATATAACCTATAACACTAAACAATTCTAGATCTAACTGACACAATATTTGACGAAATATTTAGATTTAATGGATATCGAGGGTTCGACGACAACAATGTATGTACATACAGTAAAATTAAATTTGTACTGTAACTTACAGTTTCCATCAACATGGCAAAATTTCCCATAAACATAGTGTATTTTTTTCACATGTACTTGTTTCAACACAACTATTGTCATTTCCACTCACTTGTACCATTTATTTTCCCTTCCTTACACTTCCCTTCTCCAAATTCTTCCAAAACCTATCCTAAAACTTCAAATCTACCTAGATCTAAGAAACAGAATATCCAATTCTTCTAAAATATTTTGCAACTTTTGATTAATATTACATACCATTCCGTAACAAAATGCATACCCGAATAATTGTTTGCCTAGAGGCAACAACAAGGGTTTCCTGCAAATATAGACAATAGCATAAAAAAGTATACACAATAGCATAGAGAAGTATATACAATAGTATGGACAAGCATACTCGATAGCATAGCCAAGTATACGCAATACGATAAAGAAGTATACGAAATAAATACTATAATGATTACATAAACAAAAAACCATGATATCTAAAATCCAATCCCAAACTTCAATAAGTACACTTTGTTGCTATTAGAATAATTAATAGAAAATCCAAACATGGTCTATACTTCAGGATGTTCATACTTCAGGATGTTCATATCAAGTGTATGTAGTGTATCTTAATATGATATATATTTAGAAAGTAAGCCTAGGTAGTCTTAGATACACGATGTTGCTTATTTTAGCTTATCCAAGAGTTTAAGATCAAAATTCAAAGTTTTGAGTTGATTTCCATGGACTTCTTTAGTTTTACCATGTTTCCACCGACGCATCCAAAGTCGAACATGAAACCCATGTTTAAACCCTTGCACCCAAGTGAATCTGAAATGGAAACATAGTTTGTTGTCCACTTGCAGGAATAATTAAGAAGTCAGAACTTATTCCCCAAATATAACAGTAGATTTCCACAATGCTAAAAAAATTGGAAATACACAACCGCTCTTCCAGTCTTTCAGATGATTCATGTTCCTGTAGTTGGATGCTCTACCAGTGGCAAAACTCCATTATCCAAAGACAATTTGGGTGATAAAGGCAAATTATTTCTTTTCCTATAACAACAGTAGAACCACAAACAATATCATTTTCGTGCCTATAAGAACTTTCTGATTTTATATGATTTTTAAACTGAACTTTGTGATTTTATTTTCTTCGTAAAATTTGCAATTTCATTTGGTACAGACACATGAAAATTCCAAGAGGACTCTCTACATTGTCTTTGTTACATGTTGAATCGATGCCACAACAAACCACCAGTTTGAGAAATTTTTGGTTGAGGACACATTGTTTTCAGCAAAAATGGCAAGGGGTACTGACCTCCATAGTAGGTTGCCTGTGCCTGCGGGGCATAGATATTGGGCAGACGAACAATGGTACACTCACTACTTGCATCTGGATTTCCTGGCTGGCCTGTTACACTAGTAGAGGAATTGGCAGGTGTTGTATCTTTTTGAACATCAGGAGAATCTACTTCCTCGTCCTTCGTGGAAAGAGACTGTACATAAGACACACAACCGAAATAACTACACTGTATGAATAGATTGAAATAAAAAAATACGTAAGTTGAAATTAGAAGATTTTCCACCTGCTCATTGGTATTCCTGGAACTAGTTGGTTTTTGTTCAGCTTCTGTAGTCAATTTGCTAAAGGAGTCTATTAATTCTGAAAGAAAATTAATAGAAGATGAAGGACATGGAAGAGTAATGGTACTTTGCATTGTATAGGACCAAGACAACAGAAATACATCAAAAGAATAAAAAATGAAGCTCTGGAAGATATTCATAGAAATAGAGATCATACGGAAAAACCATTTGCCCTATGAAACCATGATAGTAAAGAAAAGGTGTCAACAAAATGCAGCCATCAACATTTTGCCATTGCACAGCTTATTTGTTAGATATGCAACGTTTCACCATAATTAATGATTACAACAGAAAATGGTACACTTCTAAAAAATTGATACAATATTGCACATGATTGTTGCACATAATTGTCACCATAATTAATGATTATAACAGAAAATGGTACACTTTTAAAAAATTGATACAATATTGCACATGATTGTCGCCATAAGTGATATTTGATATTCATTCAATCAAGTACCTCATTAGCAATTATATAATTAACCATCCAAATAATTAATAAGGTTTTTGAACAATTATTTGATCCAACTGGCCAATTTCCAAGACAGACTCATGGACATTCTCATTATCTAAAAATTAAAAGTTTTTTTTAAGAATTCTAAAAATTAATGTTAGATTTTTTTGTTCAGGAATCCTTGAAAGTCTGTTAATGTAGAACAGAAAATTGATGATGTCAAGCTTTTGACGCTGTCTTGAAGTTAGTTGTGTCATATTAGCACAAAATGAAGAACAGTAATGTTCTATTCTGTTGTGAGATGTGACATGAGTTTTTATTCTAAATTTCAAGTTTCTCTACAGTATGAGAAACACAATTCCATCTATGTGGTAGATTGTCACATCGGCTGGCTGATCATCCCATTCTTTTTGAACCTCTGTATCTTTTTGTAGGAATTTGGTATCTCCAACAATAATGACTGTTTTGTTTGTCAATAATAATATGTACTGAGGTGTTCTTTTTTGCATGTCTGTTGTGTGGTTTATGGTAAAATAGGAAGTGATAGCTCATAAAGCCAACATAGATGGTCCTTGTTTGATTAGCAAAAAAAGGTTGACCAAGTATCAAGATAGTCAAATAACATAGTACTATCAAAGCCATGTGAAACACCTTTTGACCTAAACCTAAGGTATTCATCAACAATGCCAAGAATTATCGCAAGTGGATCTTCGTAATTGGATTCACCAATGGATTAATCTACGTTCAATTGGGACATACTAGAGTTGATCTATGCAATATCTTCTTCAGTTCAAACTGTTTTCCTAAATGCAACCAAGAACATTGGTAGACCTTAATCACTGTCACAATTAAGGGCGGCAAACAGCAGCAAAGCCAGTAGGGTGCTTGTAGGGGCTCAAACACCACCCCCCCCCCCCCAAACATGCACACACAAGCAATCTGAAATTTTACATATGTAGAATATAGTTTTTAGGATTTGCAATCAGTCCATGACAATTTGTAAATTAGCCTCCAAACATAATTATGGCACATCTTCTTAAGAGTTTGCTATGAACTCCTATGAAGTTTGACGTTGAGAGGACATGATACTTGATTTCTCCTCAAGCTTATAGCTCTTAAGATTGATGTGTTGGATTTTAGCGTGATTGTTTGCGTAATCCTTTTATTTAATGACATAATGGTTGATTTTCTTAACCACCACACCAAGAATCCAAGTGTGAAATCTCATGATTCTTGATTTTTCATAAAGTTTGCAGATTTTCTAAGTTGGTAATGGTAATGCTTTGTTTTTCCTTTTATTATGTAATATATTTTATATGTATTTTTCACGTTTTGATCTTGTATATATCAAGAAAGATGTATCTTATCAAGTCACCAATGAAGTGATCATGCATATAGTTTTAGAAAATAAGATTATGTGAAGACAATTAGACAATTATAGTCATTCTCTTTTATAAAACAGATGTGGCATGTAATCGTATAATGTTTTGTATTAAAATTTGATTTCTTTATTTTTTTAACAATAATTTTAGTTATATATTAGCCCCCACGACATTAAAATTGTGGTTTCACCACTGACCGCGAAGATACAACATTTTGTTTATACAAGTATATCTCTTGGAGCAATAAAAAGATCCATCATAACACATCCTATTGTCAATCGAGCTGAACCAAGTGAATTCACAATCACAGGCTCGCACCAGAATCATAGCTTCTCAGGTGGAACCTACCTGTATACGGACATGGATCTGTCAATTAAGCCAAAACGAAAGCTTCCACCGAACTGGCGCCAATCCAGATCAGAATTGGCCAGGAAAACCACACAAAAACCAACCAATTCCCACCAAAATTTGCATCACATGGACCAAAGAACTCCAAATCACAGCGAAAGCAAGCGAGCAGAGGAC
>JAMKQA010249065.1:0-10605 GCA_024699735.1 Posidonia australis | reverse complement strand
GGATCCTGCACCTCCAAGAGGGAGATAAAATGTTAGGGGTGACTGAGAGTGTGAGCTAGAAAAGAAAACATGCATTCGCAAGGGCATAAAAGAATAGATAAGACAGAAGGCGAAGACAGAAGTCAGCCCAAGAGTGAGAGGCGTGCGTTGTAGCTCTACCCTTACCATACCTTGGAGAGGAGTTGGAGTACGCGCTCAGTAAAATCACACCTTTGAGGGACTAACCCACCCACTTACAATAAAGGCCTCTTGAATAGATTGGGCGCTTATTGCCTCCAAGACAAGGTTAGAGTGAAGCCACACGTCAATGAGAAAAAAAAAAGACAATGATATCGAAAAGGAAAAAACGGGTGCAGGACCTTAAAGAGTTTGGCATGGAGGCAGGTCCACCGCAATACCTCACAGTGAATCTGAGTGCCACCATTACCAAGCGAGAGCCACTTAACGACTTGCAAGTCTTTGTAGTGGCAACTGAGTCGAAGGTGTCATCCTCCTCTAACAAGCATACAGTTTTCCAGCCAAATTGAGGGCAAACCAACAGCTGAACTAAACAAGCAAACAACCTTGATAATGAAGTCATTGAACAAGCAAGATAGCAAATGCGGACAACGATGCAATTAAAATCCCAAGGCATGCATTTCTTGATTAAGCTCACTTTTACATAGCCAAATCGTTCACAAATGATAGAATCCACAACAATAGCAATAGTCTTCATAGCCTTACTTGGATCACTCTTTTTGCTTGCAGGATCTTTACCAAGTGCTTTTGCTCAAGGACATTCCAGCTCCTTAGTAGTCAAAGTACATATACAGTGAGGACACCAGTCAGTGTATGAGTTACATGGACTTGTAGAGTCAGCAGTGTGACAACAATTCTTCTGCAACAGTTTGAGCATGGTAGACATTGTTTGTTGAAGGCCTGAGGACAACAAAGCTGAATACATGATACAATGAGTAATAGAGGATGGCCAGCCTAGGACAGACTACGATTTCACATTACTTCTTGCCATCTGAGCATAGCACAGAACAGTGGATGAATATTACATGCCTCCAGTCAGTGGACAAAGGTGTCACAGGCCTTAACCTAAATCAGCTGCAGCCATTTCAATGATTCAAAGTGCACCTACAATCATAGCCTAACCCTTAAGTCTTTATATCCTTGAGTGGTGCCTAACACTCCTAATAGTAGCCTGGCTCAATGCTAGAGACATCCATTTCGCCTTGGTATCCCCTGATCTGGCTTCATTTTTTCCATTGTGCATCATTTACCTTTATGCTAGGGGCATGTCAGCTGCTCTTTGGTCAGAGGTCACATACAAAGGACTAGTTGTGGTGAAATTGAACCAGAGACTTCGACCAGGGGCATGTCAGCTGCTCTTTGGTCAGAGGTCACATACAAATGACTAGTTGTAGTGAAATTGAACCAGAGACTTCAACCAGGGGCATTTCACTGCTCTTTGGTCAAAAGTCACATACAAAACATCAACTTACAATGTAACCGAACTAGAGCCTTCAACCAGGGCCATGTCAGTTGCTCTTTGGTCAGAGGTCACATACAAAGGACTAGTTGTGGTGAAATTGAACCATAGACTTCAACCAGGGGCATGTCAGCTGCTCTTTGGTCAAAAGTCACGTACAGAACATCAACTTACAATGTAACTGAACTAGAGCCTTCAACCAGGGGCATGTCAGTTGCTCTTTGGTCAGAGTTCACATACAAAAGGCCAGTTATGGCGAAATTGGACCAGAGACTTCGACCAAGGCCATGACAGCTGCGTTTTGCTCAAAAGTCACATACAGAACATCAACTTGTAATGTAATCAGAGCCTTCGACCAAGGGCATGTAAGCTGCTTTGTGGAAAGAAGGACTATTTCGAGAATGCATGGCACGAATTATCTTCCATGTGATGGTCAGTGTATCTTCTTACAGAGAAGTGACATTCACCACATAATGGCCACTACTGGAATGACGACTGTAGCATGGCACTACACCATTTGAACAGACATTCCCCACAACAACGACGATCAAGGGTGCACTGATACCTGAATAAGATTTCCCTTGGCAAATCCTTGTGGCTAAATAGAAGGTCAGGCCCCCTTCTCTCGCCTTCGAGTTCCTATTTAGACGGATGGGATCGAGGCATTCCCCTCGCCTTCGAGTTCCTATCCGGATGGATGGGATCGAGGCTTTTCTCTCACTTTCAAGTTCCTATCCAGACGGATGGGATCGAGACATTTTCCTCGCCTGTGAGATCCTGTCTGGACGGATGGGATCGGGTCCTATTCGGACTGATGGGATTAAGGCACCTCCTCTTGCCTGTTAGATCCTATCTGGATGGATGGGATTAAGGCATTTTCCGGGCCTTTGCAGTCCTATCCTGACGGATGGGATCGGGTCCTATCCGGACGGATGGGATTAAGGAATTTTCCTGGCCTTTGCAATCCTATTTGGATGGATGGGATCGGGTCCTATCCAGATGGATGGGATTGAGGCATTTTCTCTCGCCTTTGAGATCCTATCCGGACGGATGGGATCGGGTCCTATCTAGATGGATGGGATTAAGGCACCTTCTCTCGCCTTTACGGTCCTATTTGGACGGATGGGATTGGGTCCTATTCGAACGGATGGGATTGAGGCATTTTCCTCGCCTTTACGGTCCTTTCCGGACGGATGGGATTAAGGCATTTTCCTGGCCTTTGCGGTCCTATCCGGACAGATGAGATTAAGGCATTTTCCTAGCCTTTGCGGTCCTATCTGGACGGATGGGATCGGGTCCTATCTGGATGGATGGGATTAAGGCATTTTCCTGGCCTTTGCAGTCCTATCCAGATGGATGGGATAGAGGCATTATCCTGGCCTTTGCGATCCTATCCAGACGGATGGGATCGGGTCCTATCCGGATAGATGGGATTAAGGCATTTTCTTGGCCTTTGCAGTCCTATCCGGATGACTGGGATAGAGGCATTTTCCTAGCCTTTGCGGTCCAATCCAGATGGATGGGATCGGGTCCTATCCAGACAGATGGGATTGAGGCATTTTCCTTGCTTGTGTGGTCCTATCCGGACGGATGGAATCAAGGCACTCTCTCCCGCCTTTCGGTTCTATTCGGACGGATGAAATCCAGGCCTCCACTTTTCTCCTGTCTGGACTATTGGATGTAGTCCGGTTGTTCCTATCCCTGGTGTTGTCCATTTGGACAAACTTTGGTGCCCCTCTTTTTTTGGTTCGAGTTCCGCTCCGTGTTGTTCCTTTCCTCCTGTGAGCTGGTATCCCGAACTACCCGGGTAATCCCAATGGTGCCTGATGGATTCCCCACTCTCTTTGTTTCTTCCCTCCTTCTGGGCTGGTAGCCCGAACTATCCGGATGACTTCCGTGATCAGTCACTTCCCGGTCGACAGGCACCGTGAGTCCAATCTGGCGCTTTTCTCGACAAGTGTGATAATCGATCATGTCTCTTGGGAGCTGATTGGTCGTCAGCTTGTCAATTCGTAGTCTTTTGTGTTTGTTCCTCTGTTTAGCTTTGGCTGTGGCAGCAAGACTTCTGATACAGACCTCTAGTATATTCTCTGACTAGTGACTCTTGCTTGTGGTTTCACGTGGAGTGTCTTTGTCAACCCTGAGCATCGGTCTTTGTTCTATTCGTCCTCTGACCTCGCTCAGGGAGGGGCATCTGTAGACACCCCAATTTTCTGATTTTGCAGGATGGAGATGTGGTGGCTGAGCTCTAACCCTCATTAGGCCCATTTAATTCATGGAAGTCCACTTGCGCCTATGGAGGCCCACATAGGCCCATTAAACCCAATTGAGTCCACCTTCGCCCTAAAGGCCATGAAGGCCCACCATGAATAATTCCTCCCTATAATGTTTCAACCGAACACCATATTCTTTTTCCCCTTCTTCATTTACTAATGTTTTTCTACCAAAAATATACAAATATTACATTTTCCTACTCCCTTCCTCACTGAACCCATTTTTCTCTTCCTAAACACCTCACAATTTCGTCTCAACTGGTTTTCCTCAATGAGCTCAGCTCTACTCCATCATCCAGTCCAAGCCCCGTTGATCCAGCACAAACCAGAACATCTCCAGTCAACGGATGGGTCGCTGGAGAGGCCTGGACCGCTGTTCATCTTGTCGGCGAGCAGGGGACAAGAGGGAGCAGCAGGGGGGACAGCCGTTAGAGTGTGTTTGGCTGTTATGGGGCCAGCTAGTGGGTTTGGTGGTTAGTTGCGGTTTCTGTTACGTGGAGGTTCCTCCTGTCGGAATGGGTTGCCATATTTTTGCTCGCCTATAAAAGGAGAGGTAGAGGCAGTGAATTGGACACTGACCGCATGAGAGAGGGAGGAAGAGAGCTCCAGTGAATTCCAGAGCGAGTGGTGGATTTGCGGAGGAGAAAGGGCGCCATTTCCACAACTCCAGCGAGGTGCAGAGTTTCACCAGGTTAGGTTAGCTTCCTCTGATCCCTCTTGGTCTTTAATTTTGGTCCTCTAGGTTCTCCTTCTTTTCCTAGGGCGTTTCCATGGGATTCAGAGTGATCCCTTGGCCAGCGGAGCTCTGCCGTGCCCCGACGTCGCCGTTCTCCGGTGATAGAGGTGGGGGGGCAATCCAGAGAGTCTCCTGGACCCCTGAGCCCTCTCTCCTCCTCCTCTGGTCTCCTTCAAGCCTCTTTGCCTCTTGGATTGCCATTCCAACCCCTCCTGCAGCCTATGCGTCGATCGCCAGAGTCTCGAGCCAGAATTGCCGTCACCGGAGAAGACGACTCCTCCAGAGGAGGAGCGCGTGCTTCCCGTTGCTCCGCACACCTCTGATGCTCCAGCAACACTCCATCGTGTCCCACGAGGCCTCCGGAGCCACCAGGATTGTGCCACAAGCTCTAGATCGTTCCAGCAGCATCGCTTGCCGGAGGAGGCTACAACGACTTCAGGCAGCCTCCACTCCACACCTATACGTCATCACTCTGCACCAGAAGATGCACATTTACATTAGAAGCTGTGCCTCAACCTCCTAGGAGCCATTCTTCCCTAGCGCCGTCGCTGGAGTCCCGCAGCAGCGGAGGGGGTGGGGAGGCCATTCCCACCGGTGGATCCCCGATCCAATTCGATGGATCTACCTCTTTCTCTCCCCTCTCGCTTCCTGTGGGTTCTGATCATTTTGCCCCTGAAACTTCTTGGATCATTTATGAGACATTTGTTCTTGCATTTTTACCCTGATTTTATGCAAAATTGATTTAAATGCATGTTTAGGTGGTAAAATTGCATTCTGACCCCTAGAGAACTTCATTTTAACTAGGGATGCACATTTGGCCCTAGATTTCTTCATAATTGCATAGAATGTGTTTTCCTATGTATTTTGATGACTTGGGCTTTAGAACTTCAGTTTCCTAAGAATTTGGGCTTTTAGCACAAAACCCCTAGACTTCTCACATTTGCATTCACACTTGCATTTTGCATGGCGTTTCACATCTTTCCGAACAAGTTTTCTTGTCTTTTCTGCTTGGCTTTGCGCACGCTTTTCCTAGCTCGTTTTTAGCTTTGTTTTTTTCACCATTTCCCGGATTTTTCCTCGGTTTTCACCTTTAGATTTGTTTTGGTTTTCCATCGCCCGAGGGCGTACATTAAAAGGCTTGTCAAAGCCGACATTGTCCCGAAATGAGGATTATTTTCCCCTTTTTGATTTTCTCAGATTTATCCCAATTTCCGTTGTTTTACGAGACGCTTTTCGAGAATTTCTCAATTTTCCTCATCGCCCAAGGGCGTACAGTAAAGCGGCATTCTCAATGCCTACATTTGACCCTTGGATTAGCTTTTTCCCTTTATTTCACTTCTTTACTTTTATTTGGCATGTTTTTAGTCATCTTCATGCATGAGCATATAGAATAAGCAAGCATACATTCATTAGACCATTCACAGTAGGAAACCTAGAAAGACCGAGTTTTCTTGGGCGCATGGGGGTGCCTAACCCCTTCCACATGGGTAACCAGAATCCTTACCCTTTCTCTGACCCACATTCATTTGTGCATTGTCCATTAGGCATAGAGCACACTCATACATTCTGCATCTTATTTGCTTCTCGATTTTCTTGTGTTTTTTTGGTTTTCCTCGTCTTTCCATTAAAAGACTAGGTGGCGACTCCTTTCCTTATCCTTTTTGTCTTCCCTTGGTGTTTCTGGGTCTAGTCTCTTCTTCCTGATTCACCATTTTTGCTGTGACCGTATCGGATCTCCTCGTGTGCTTCCACGCACTGAGTAGAGGAGAGCCGCGCTAGGGTTCCACCAGCATGGTCACAATACTAATATAGATTATATATGTATATATATATATATATTAGTTATTAAATATTTAAAAGATATAAATATATATTAGTAGCCCATTTAGGGCTGAACAAGTGAACGACGCCTTACTGCCTTAGTTCTTCCCCTTCAAGGCTTTGACTAGGGCTTAGGGTTGCTGGCTGCCAGACTCACGACTGCCACCTGTTGCCCTTCTCCCCCACGCCACCGTCGGTCTCACCTACAGTCTCCAGACAGATCGCCTCCTCCTCCACGCCACGTCGCTGCCACCGTTCATCCACTCCGGTCCAAGCTCGGATCGACTCCCTCTTCCTCCACACTACCGTCGATCTCGCCTCTTCCTCCATGCCACCACTATTCATCCATGCCACCTCGTTTGTCTAAGCTCGCCTCTAGAGCCCAGACAGACGACTCCTCTTTCTCACCTTTAGGTAGACCCACTCCCTGCCTCCCTCTGGATTTGTTCTCCATGGAACGAAGAAGTATAAGTGGAAGAGGTAACTCACAACAATGACAACCTGTCAGCGCATTGTATCTGCCTCTCTTACGCTTTGAGCATTGTGATCTAGGTTTTTTTTCAGGGAGGAGATCTCTGATGGTTTCTTGTTGGATGTGTGAAAAGCCTGTGACTCTATTTGAATACTTGACTACACCATAACGAAGTGACTACGAAACCAGATGAGGTAGTGGTGTAGTGCTAAGGTTCTTGTCAGTTTGTCATTATTTTTCCGTAGGGAAAAAACCATTCATTGATTTCCGTAGCTACTTCTAAAGGTATTCTTTTGTAGTGTGGCCAACTAGATTTATTGGCTTTTAGATACAGCGATTTGTCAGAGTTCTACATATTGAACATTTCAGAAACATGTTTAGTGCTTGTTCATACATCTTTCCTGATAAAATAATTTCATTAGCTTGTAAATTGGGAGGTAGTTGCTTCCATATGTCAGAGGAAATTATTTGATTTAGTGGCTATTAATTAATTTGAATCCTAGGTAGTCATACTAACGTGATGAAATGCTATATATACTAGAGTGAACAATCAGATGATTACTAGTATAGTGAACACTTACTAATTTACTAGCAATATATATCTCACCAGGTTCTTCTGTTTGAACATCTTGATTATGTAGATACTCATGCACATACGGAGTGGATACATATTCCATACTATTCTTAAGCCTTCCATATTCTTCTATTCTCTTCTAGAATGTATTGGTTTAGACATGATACTTGTTATCTTCAATACTTTACAACCCATCCAGATGATTTGATTTAGATCCTTTTCTTTTATATGCCTATACTTCTTGTATGTGATAGTCAATATTACTGTTTTGTTCATAATTCCTTCATTGTAACTTATTAATGCATTGTTTTCTTTTACAACTCCTGAATTTATCTTCCTTTGGTTTTAGGGTGTTGGATAATTTGAAGGGTTATGCTATGAGAGCTCTTGTAGTCTTGTAAATGCTATTGATCACCTTTGCATGGTTGCTTAAAAATTGACAAAATTTAAGGACGACTCCCTCTTCCTCCACTCTTCTCCAAAACGGCTTCCATTTCCACAAATAGCGTTACGTCTCCAACTCCAATGGAGGTAGTTAGTGATATACTAATATCAATTTAGGATGCCTCTATTCAGTGAATACAATGTTTGATTCTTTTAATGCTTTTTTGTAGATGGCAAGCATTGACAATAATAGTGGAAGTAATCAATTAAATGATAGTGAACATGACATCTCAAAGGAAAGAACTACTCATGAGGTTATTTTATCTTTTGCAGCTAAAGTTTCCAAGGAAAGGCCTTCCAAGACAAAGTCTGATGTGTGGAATCACTTCAACAACGAAAAGGATAATGCTAGCACTGTAAAAAGGGTAAAATGCAATTACTGTTGTTCATATTATGCTGCTTCCTTTGCTACTAGCACATTGCATGGTCATGTTAGTAAATGCCCTAAGAATCCATTGCATGATAAAAAGCAAAAGTCTTTGGTATTGAATGTTGCACAATCAGAACTCATTCCTTGGAGATTTGATCAAGAAAAAAGTAGAGAGGCATTTGCTAGAATGATTGTCATGGATGAATTGCCATTTAGTTTTGTTGAACGTCCAGGATTTCATCAATTCATGCTTGTTGCACAACTTAAGTTTATGCCTATTTCCTATAAAGGATTGGTTAGAGATTTGATAAAGCTTTATGAGAGTAGAAAGAAAAAGTTGAAAGTTATTGTAGCTAACTCTAAGTTTGGAATTTGCCTTACTACAGACACTTGAACATCAATATAGAATGTTTCTTATTTGCGTCTTACAGCCCATTTCATTGATGATAATTGGAAATTACACAAGAAAATCATAATTTTTTGTGTAATTCATAGTCATAAGGGCAAAGATATTGGTAAAATCATTGAGTTGTGCCTCCTTGATTGGGGAATAGATAATGTCTTTGCAATAACTGTGGATAATGCTAGTTCCAACAATGTTGCAATTGACTAATTGAAGAAACAACTTTCTAAAAAGAAGAAGCTTGTACTAGATGGTATGTTTTTTTACTTGAGATGTTGTGCACATATCTAAAATTTGATTGTTAAAGATGGCATGCATGAAATACAAGACTCTATAACTGCAATACGTGCTTCAGGAAAATATGTTAAAAGTTCTCCTCAAAGAGCACAACAATTTGAATCTTGTATAGAGCAAGAAGGAATAGCTTGTAAATCTACATTATGTCTTGATGTTCCAACTAGGTGGAACTCTACATATTTGATGTTGGATTATGCTTTGAAATTTCAGAAGGCAGTTGAAAGAATGGAAGAACAACAACCATCATTTAAACATGAGCTCAATTTGAAACTCCCAACTAGTGAGGAATGGGATAATGCATGTGTGACCATGCCGGTGGAACCCTTGCGTGGCTCTCCTACTACTGGGTGCATGAAAACACACGAGGAGATCCGATATGGTCACGACAAAGATGGTGAATCCAGAGGAAGAGACTAGACCCGAAAACACCAAGGGAAGATAAAAAGGATAAGGAAAGGAGTCGCCACCTAGTCTTTGTATGGAAAGACAAGGAAAACCAAAAACACCAGAAAAACTGGGAAGCAAACAAGATGCAGAATGTATGTGTGTGCTCCGTGCCTAATGGACAATGCACACATGAATGCGGGCCAAGGAAAGGGTAAGGATTCTGGTTACGCATGGGGAAGGGGTTAGGCACCCCCATGCGCCCGAGAAAACTTGGTCTTTCTAGGTTTTCTACTGTCAAAGGTCTAATGAATGTATGCTTGCTTATTTTATATGCTCATGTAGAAGGTGACTGAAAGCATGCCAAATCAAAGAGAAGAAATGAAATAAAGGGAAAAAATTAATCCGAGGGTCAAATGTAGGCATTGAGAAAGCCGCTTTACTGTACGCCCTTAGGCGATGAGGAAAATCGTGAAAATCGTGAAATTCTCAGAAAGTGTCTCACAAAACAGCAGAAATTGGGATAACTCAGAGAAAATCAAAAACTGGAAAATAATCCTCATTCCGGGACAATGTTGGCTTTGTGAAGCCTTTTACAGTATGCCCTCGAGCGATGGAAAGCCAAAACAAGTCTAAAGGCGAAATCTGGGAAGCGACGAGAAAACTAAGCTAGAAACAAGCTAGGAATGCGTGCGCAAAAACAAGAAAACTTGCACGGAAAGATGTGAAAAGATATGTAAAATGCAAGTGTGAGTGCAAATATGAAAATTCCAGGGGTTTTTGTGCAAAAAGCCCAAATTTTGATTAAAACTGAAATTCCGAAGCCCAAATCATCAAAAATACATAGGAAAACACATTCTATGCAATTATGAAGAAATCTCGGGTCAAATGAGCAAACATGTACAATCCTAGTCAAAATGATGTTTCCTAGGGGTCAAAATGCAATTTTACCACTAAAACATGCATTTAAAACAATTCAGTGGAAATTTAGGGTAAAAATGCAAGAAAAATGATTTAGAAAATTTCTATAAAGTTTCATGGGGCAAAACAGTCATTTTACCCATAAAACAAGCATGTAGAGTAAAATCCGTGAAGTGTAGGGGCTACACTGCAAATTGCCCAGTAGAATAAAGCATCCAGAAGAATTTCAGTAAAGACTGAGGGTTAAAATGCAATTTACCCTGAGAAAACATGCTTCAGAAAAGTTTTCAAAAAACTTATGGGGCTGAAGTGCAATTTAACTAGCAAAAACAACCTGGATGATTTCAGAAGAATGTAGGGGCTTAAATGCAAATTAACTAGAAAAATGAACTTTCAGAAAGATTTCAAGAAAGCTCAGGGTCTCTTATGCAAA
>JAMKQA010249063.1:0-14839 GCA_024699735.1 Posidonia australis | reverse complement strand
AGGATTGGACTTATGAAATGGTCCTAGAATCCTGAAGAGAAATGTTGATGTTTTAACCAGTTGCCAGCCAGTGTTGTGGTTTGGTTTTGAGCCCAGTGAGGCCTTGTGTTTTAAGCTGGATCTGGTTGGGAAGTGTATTTTGGGGAAAATCCCAAGTTTTGAAATGGAATTGTTTTGGAAAAGAGAATGAGTTTCCAAAAGGGTTTTGAAAGTAATGTTTTGAAAGCAAAGTGGTTCTGAAAGAATTTCCACATGTTTTGAGAAAGGAAAAAGGTAGTGGCTTTTGCAAAAAGCCTGGCTTGGGATTGAGGTCCCAGGAGGTGATTTTGTAAAGAAAGGAATTGGTTTTTGGGACTTATTGTGGTTGGCTAGATGGCCAAAGTCTTGTTTGACTCAAGGAGTTCTTTCTCCTTTATTTCTGAGTCTTTTGCGGCGGAGTTGGGAGAGAGACCAGCTAAACTGGCCTTTCATCTCAGCATGGTGACACCGCTAAGGGAGCACAATTTGGCATGGAGGTATCTGCAGTCTGTCGACTTGACACTGAATGGCAAAGAGTTTGACGCCAGCCTGATCGTGATGGACATGCGGGAGTACGATGTGATACTCGACATGGATTGGTTGGCACAGCAGTTCGCTTTGATCGACTGTGCTCGGAGGAGAGTTTATTTTGAGTCTCTTGAGGATGGGTTTTTCTTTGTGCAAGGTGGGTGTCTGGGTGAGCTTAAGCTTGTCATTTCAGCTATGAAGGCTTATAAGTTTTTGGTCAGGGATTACGTGGGGTATCTAGCCAGTATAGTTACCTCCACTTCTCTTGAGTTGGGTGCTCACAACATCTCTGTGGTGTGTGAATATCCTGACATTTTCCCTAACGATTTGCCTGGTATGCCACCTCACAGGGAAGCAGAGTTCTCAATCAATTTGATCCCCAGTTCTGGTGCTGTGTCAAAGCCTCCTTGTGGCATGGCGCCAGCGGAGTTGTGAGAGCTCAAGACTCAGTTGCAGGAGTTGCTGGACAAGGGGTTTATCAGGTCGAGTGTGTCTCCATAGGGTGTGCCTGTCTTGTTTGTCTGTAAGAAAGATGGTTCGCTCCGACTGTGTATAAATTATCGGATGCTGAACCAGATCACAGTGAAGAACAACTATCCCCTGCCCCACATTGATGACCTGTTCGACTAGTGGCAGTCTGCATCTGTGTTCTCGAAGATTGATCTGAGGTCATGGTATCACCAGGTTAGGGTATGAGACTCAGACATTCAGAAGACAGCTTTTGGGAAGCGGTCCATAAGCGGTACGGGCATTACGAGTTCACGGTCATGCCTTTCAGCCTGACTAATGCACCGACTGCGTTTATGGATCTAATGAACAGGATTTTCAACCCTTTTCTAGACCAATTCGTTGTGGTTTTTGTTGATGATGTGCTGGTCTACTCCCCAGATGTTGAGACTTACGCCTTGCACTTGAGGGCGATTTTGGATACTCTGAGGCGTCATCAGTTGTACACCAAATTCTCCAAGTGTGAGTTTTGACTGAGTGAAGTCATGTTCCTTGGCCATTTGATCTCTAGAAAAGGCATCAGAGTGGAGCCTGCCAAGGTTGAGGCGGTGAGTAGTTGGAAGCGACCTAAGACTGTGATGGAGATCAGGAGTTTCTTGGGTCTGGTGGGCTATTAGAGGAGGTTTATTAGAGATTTCTCCTCTGTAGTTGTGCCTTTGACAGAGTTGACCAGGATGGGAGTTCCTTTCTGCTGGGACCAGAATTGTGAGGTGAGTTTCCAAGAGCTGAAGTCTCGTCTGATTTCTGCCCCTGTGTTGACTCTATCTTCTGGAAGTGGCGGCTTTACTGTGTATAGTGATACTAGTGGTGTTGGGTTAGGGTGTGTTATGATGCAGCATGGCAACGGTATCGCTTATGCTTCGTGCTTGCTGAAGAATCATGAGATAAACTACCCAACCCACGATTTGGAGATGGCTGCCGTAGTGTTTGCTCTTAAGCTCTGGCAACACTATCTCTATGGGAAGCAGTTTGAGGTCTTCACCGATCATCAGAGCTTGAAGTATATCTTTACGTAGAGGGACCTTAACATGAGACAGCGCCATTGGGTGGAGTATCTAAAGGACTATGATTTCAACTTGTCCTACCATCCCAGCAAAGCCAATGTGGTCGCCGATTCCCTTAGTCGGCGTATACACGTGATGGTGAGCCTGATGGTCAAGGAGTGGACCATGTTGGAGGATCTGGTGAGCTGCAGGCCGAAGCAGCAAGCTCGGGGAACGGTTGGTGCCTAGGTGGACAACCTGTCTGTTCGCCCGAAGCTATTAGAGTTTATTGTCGCCTGTTAGCAGCTGGATCTGTTTGTTCAAGCTGTGTTTGAGAAGCTGGAAGCTGATGGAGAGCCTCATTTCTCTGTTGGGGCGTATGGAGAGCTGAAGTATGATATGCGTCTGTATGTGCCCCAACAGGAGGAGGCAAGGCAGAGGTTGCTAGATGAAGCGCATCGGTCTAGGTACACTATTCACCCTAGGAGTACAAAGATGTACCGAGACTTGATGCGGAATTTTTGGTGGCTTGGCATGAAGAGAGATGTTGCCAACCATGTGGCGAGGTGTACTACTTATCAGTTGGTCAAGGCAGAGCACCAAAGTCCTAGAGGGACCTTGCAACCATTGGATATTCCTATGTGGAAGTGGGAGCACATCTCGATGGACTTCGTGACTGGTTTGCCATGAACTTAGAGGAAGAACGACACCATGTGGGTGATCGTGGATTGGCTGACCAAGCCTGCTCACTTCCTGGCCATTCGAGTGAAGCTTCTGTTGCACCGCTTGGCGGAGTTGTATGTATCCGAGGTGGTGAGGCTGCATGGTGTTCTGGTGTCCATCGTGTCGGACAGAGACACGAGGTTCACCTCAAGGTTCTGGAGAACTCTACAGGAGGCCTTTGGCACCATGCTCAACTATAGCACAGCATTTCATCCTCAGTCGGATGGTCAGACAGAGAGGACTATCCAGACGCTGGAGGATATGCTCAGAGCATGTGCCTTGGATTCAAAGGAGTTGGGAGGACCATCTGCCACTGATTGAGTTTGCCTACAATAATAGTTATCACTCGAGCATCGGGATGGCGTCGTACGAAGCTTTGTACAGTAGGCCATGCAGATCGCCGGTTTCTTGGAGCGAGGTGGGCGAGCGTCAGTTGATTGGTCCTAAGCTTATGTAGCTGTATGCGAACAAGGTGGATTTGATCCGTAGTAGGCTGTTGACTACACAAGGTTGGCAGAAGAGTTATGTCGATAGGAGGTGAAGATTGCTGGAATTTCTAGTGGGAGATAATGTGTTCCTGAAGGTGTCGCCAACTAAGGGTGTCATGAGTTCAAAAAGTGTGGCAAGCTGAGTCCTCGCTATATTAGCCCGTACCAGATCACCTAGAGGATCAGTGAGGTTGCTTATCGGTTGGACCTACCACTAGAGATGTTGTCCGTGCATGACGTATTCCAATTCTCCATGCTGAGGAAGTGCTTGGCTGATGCATCTCATGTGATCCCAGTTCAGCCAGGAGGGCTCCAAGAAAATCTATCCTTTGTGGAGGATGCCGTCCAAATTGTTAACTGCAAGGAGCAGGTGCTGCGGAACAAGGTGATTCTGTTGGTTTTGGTGCAATGGCGGCATCATAGAGCAGAGGATGCCATGTGGGAATGTGAGGAAGCCATCCTAGCCCAGTACTCGTATCTTTTTGTTGAGTGATTTCGAAGGTGAAATCTTCTTTTAAGGTAGTTATGATGTAACACCCGTAAAATTGATTTTGTAATCATGTACATTTTAATGAATTTATTCTAAACAGGTGTTACTGTTCCGAGGCCTATTGTGTGGATTTGTGCTTTTGGGCTTGGGCCTCGTGGGCTGACTTCTACTTGCATGCCCTGGTGCGTGGTTTGGCACTGTGCATTGTGGCACTATGCGTGCGGGGCCCAAGTGTGGGGGTTCGTGTAGGGCCCACGTTGTGGGCCAGTTGTGGAGACTTGCAGTTGGTCTCTTAGTTGTGGTGGGTTGTTGGCTCCGTGCGGTGGTTGACGAAGCTGACAGTTGAGGGAAATGTGGGTGTGCACGTGGCTGACTGGTTACATGCACACGGTCACCTACTCTCTCTACATAGCTTTTTAAGCCAGGACTCTCAGCCATGCTCGACCCAAGCTTCTCCCTTCTTCCCCACGCTTTTCTCTCCGTCCCGAGCACGCCACTTCCCTTCTCCTTCCTCTCCTTCCACTCATTCCCTCCCTCCCTCCATCTCACTCCACCTCTTTTCACGTCTCTCTCTCTCCCTTTCTCTCTTTCACTCTCCCTCCCCTATCCCTCTTCCCCTGTGTCCCCTTCCTCTGTTTGGTGTGCTCGCGTGTCAGCAGAGGCTTGCGGCGGCGTGTAGAGAAGTTGCGTCCCCGAGGTCGAGGAAGTCCCGTGGACGTCTTGGTCGTCGGAGTTGGCCAGAGGATTCGTTAGGGTTTGTTTCAGGTACGCATCTCCAACTCGTGTAATAGAGAGCATGAAATTGGTAGAAATTGATAGGGTTGCATGAAATCTAGGTAAATTTACATTCCTACAATTTATTATGATTTTATGAGAATTTATGGTGGATTTATCGGCATTTATGCCGATGATTGAGTTTTGGGTCGTTTCAACCCTTATCCCTTTGTGATTTTATATCTTGATGCATGGTGGATAGATTTTGGTTTTGTTTGTGAGGATTTGGAGTAGACTCTAGGATCTACATCTTATGTTTTATGCAAGATTTTTGGTATTTGTTTAGAGGATCCAATCGAAGGTCCCAGTTGGGGTGATTTCGGACTGTAGGGTTTGGGTTGTTTTCTGTTTTTCTGCAGTATTCAGCATACCGAACCATTTTGGTATGCAGTTTCTCTGTCAAATTAGATCCTTTGGTTGAGATTCGGTCGTCTGATTTTTGACGATCACCCGAATCAGGAGATTTCGGTCGACTGAACCATTTTCGGCACACCGATTGTGGCCTGAGTGTTGACCGTTGACCTGATTCGGTTGACCGATTCCAATCGGTATACCCAACCATTGGATTTCGACATACCGAATCCAATATTCGACATGCCGAATCAGGGCCCAAATATGTTTTTAAATCTGATTTCCGAGGATTTTCCGGATTGGATTGTTTTGGCCCATTGAGATGAGATTGTAGGTCGTCAATGGTGATCCTTTGGGACACCTAATGCACCGTTTTGCCAAGGTTTTGGAAGATTTTTCAAAGATATGAAAATGGATTTCAAAGAGATGAGTTGACAGATTTGGAAAATGATTTTTCCAATTTTTCTGTGTGTGGGCCGAGACAATGTGGGATCGTGTTGTCGAGACCACGAAATGTGACAACATTCTATGGTGGTCGAGTGCGACACCTTGGTCAAGGTCAAGGGGGCCGAGATACCTGAGGCAGAGGGACATCGGGTCTTGAAGGTATGAGACTCCTTGACTGTCGTCTCGAGGCTAGGATTGTAGTCCACGGGTTGAGGTGTCATGTGGCATGACAGGGAGGTATGATACTCCTGCTATCTCTGTGAGCACTGAGGCTTGGGTGTTGTCAAGTGTGGAAGTATGACACTCCCTCTTGAGCACTGTGTGTGGAGGACGCCGTGAGGAGGTGTATCCTGTGGTGGTTAGTGTGGGTGGGACACGTGCCCCGTAGCTGGTAGCATCCTGAGAGACAGGACAGTCTTCCCACGGAGGGGTTGACTTTGTGAGGGTTCTCTAGGTTTGGAGAATCAAGGGATGGTGATCGCTCCTACACAGGGTGGCTTCACCGTGGCAGTGCAGAACGCCATTGTCGCTCCTCGATAGACTACGTGTGGCCAGAGTTAGGTTGCTTGGCGTCGGGCTTCCCGACTCACTGTGTGTGGTTTTAGCCATTGAGGGCCCTTGCTTGTGGTTCTGGGCTAGTAGAGCACTGGTTGTGGTTTTGGTCGGTGTGAGCCTGATTTGTGTGGTTTTAAGAAAATGGTTTGCGAAATGAATTTAAAAGAAAATCAATTAGGGTTTTGTTTCCTGCCATTTTCGTTTAAGGTGCGTACTAGATGACTTTTGTCACTCATGCGTTTTCCTCATGTTTTTGGTTTACAAGTGCATGCATACAGAGAGTTAGCGTAGTGCATATAGTCTGGAGTCCCCTAGCCACACACAAAGGTTCTTGGTAGTTAGATATTTTCTGTTTGGCTTTAATTTTCCCGTAGTTTAATTTGTTTTAAATTATTGTGGAAAATGTGAGGCATTACAGCCTAGTAGTTGAACCCTAGCACTAGAAATGAGCTAGGAGTTCTAAATAGGTAAAGGGAAGTGTACTAGAAGAAGAAAGTGAGAAGAAGACTCCACGAAGCCGATAAGTTTTGATTCGTTACCTTTATGGATGCGATCGAAAAGGGGAAATGTAAATAGAAGAAGAAGGTGAGAAAAAGCCTCCACAGAGTCAAAAGTTCAGATTCTATCTCCATGGACAAGATCAGTAAAGAGAAGTGTAGTAAAAGAATGTGAGAAGAAGCCTCCAACGACATCATCATATATGGGTTTCCTGGTAGGCTAGCCCGTCAAGGACAAGATGGGAAGGTTGTGTGTGCAAGAGGGCGTCAGGGAGCTATGAAGGTTGGGTGTTTCCAAATGCAGCTCTAAGCTCTCATTGAAGCTGCAACTGTAGAAGATACCACGAGCTCAGCTACAGTATCGACTTCGTGGAGTTCCATGGATCTGAGATCCATTTAACAAACACTGTCTTTATGGAAGCTCTTGAGAGCTTCTAGGTAGTTCTTTATTGAATACCAAATCCTTAAGTGTTATACTAGAGTCCACATAATATACCACCAGATAAATAAGTGAAAAGGAATTCGATCATGAGATTCAAGGGGATTTAAGCCTCATTCTTGCTCTTCCAACCATCTAACCATGTCTTTGTGAGTACTTCCAAATACCTAGAAAAGGAAAGACTACAAATGTAACACCCCTAGATGGGCGCTACGAAAGCTACACTACTAACTAGGATTAACTGAATTAATAAGAAAATTAAGCTACTATCTACCCCAAAACTTGTGTGCAACTAATGGTTCCTGTCTATAAACACCGAAATGGACTGCACTCCAACTGAGCACCTAAAAATAAAACATTACAAAAACACACGTGAGTGACTTCTATGTCACTCAATACGTGCCCACTAAAAACACGACAGAAAACATCTCAAAAACTATACTCTGGGTTCTTAAAACTAGAATAAAACTCTTTTAAATTCTTTCTAGAAAATCTCGACAAAACATGTCTTTTGAGAAACAAAATCACTTTCATAAATCTATCAGGAAATCTTCATGCTTTTCTCACAAACATTCTCTTTCTGTTTTAAAGTCCCATTGTGACATCTGGGCTAGATTATCCATTTTAATTATAAACCATGTAATTAACTGTTGTATTGCTTAAATGATTTATTAATGGATAATCTATTGTTTTGGATGTGTGAGCTTGTGGTTGGCTTTCTGTGCATTTGGTTGTGATTTGGGACCAATGTGGAGTCCAGTTTGAGGATGCACAGTCACCTCGATTTGTGTGCCCGATCTTTTCTCTTTTCTTTCTTTCTTTTCTCCTTCTCGCACTCATGAGATCACCACACACCTGTCTTCTTCCCCTTCACCCTACTCAACCCGTGCCACCACCATCCAGTGACCCGTGCTTCGCCGTCATCTCCGATGCGATAGGCGACTGGCATGGTGCGAGAGGAGGAGGGGATAAGAGAGGCAGAGGCGCGTGGAAGAGGGAAGCCACGACACAAAGAGGAAAAGGGAGAGGAAGAACGGGGACGCGCAACCGAGGAGGTGGTGTGAGTCGCTCGTGTGTTCCACCGGCAAAGGAGGCTTCGCCGGGGCGTGAGGAGGTTCGCTGGAGTGCGGGAGGGTCGCCGGAGGGCTGAGCTAGGTACGCGACCCCTTTCCCTTCCTCCGTTCAACATTTCATTAACAATGGCTTAATTGCATGAAAATTGAGATAAATGCATGGAAGAAATTGTGGAAAAATCATGAAATGAATGGGAATGTGATATATAGCATGAGTATATAGATATCATGCGGTTAGGATTGATATTTGTGGGGAAAACATAATTTTGGGGTTTAAGGCTACAGTAGCCGTTCTTGAGCTCCTTCCCCTTATGATTTTCGTATGAATTGTGTGGTGGATGGAATCATGAATGGTTTGAGAGGTTTTGAAGTAGACTCAAGGGTCTACACCCCATGATTTATTGATAATTTATGATGGATGTTTGGGGGGTCCGATTGAGACTCCCACCTTGGGCGATTTCTGCCATTCGGAACAAGAGAGGTACCCTGGTTTGGGGCGATTCAGCATACTGAATCTCTGTCAGATTAGCCAGAAACCTGATATCAGCAGATCGAAAACACCCGATCGACCGATTCAGGGGTTTTCGGTATACCGAACCAGGGATCTTCGATATACCGATTTGGAGATTCGGTCTGCCGTTTCTGCCCTAAACCTGGTACGCATAAATGTGGATTTAAATGAAGGATAAATGGTTTTAATGATATGTTGAGTATGTGTTAATGATGTTTCCCCCGTGTAATGACATGGAGGAATGTGGAACCCAAATAAATAGATTTGGGCGTGATTTTGGTTTTTAATCCCATAAATGAATGCAAAGGATGATTTTGTATGGTTTTGGGCATGAGACCCAATTTATGATTTTAAGCATGGTTTTCATGGCTTGAGTTGGGACCCCCAGTGGAGGGTCAAGTGTTGCAAGGAGATAGAGTCTTGCAACGAAAAGAATGAAATGGAAAATGGTTTGAAAAGAATGTTTAAAGAGTTTTGAAATGGAACACTAATAATGTGGTTGCCGAGCTTGAGACGGTGTAGGCTGAGCCTTGGTTTTAATAGCTAGTTGTTCGGGTCACCGATGGTGTAGGATGAGCGTATGTCGTTGTACCTAGTTGTTCGGGTCACCGAGCTCGTGACGGTGTAGGCTGAGCCTGGGTCATTGGACCTAGTTGTTTGGGTCACCGATGGGGTGTTAGACAGAGACGTATCCCCGTGCACATATGAGAAATGAATTGAGGCTGGTTGGCCGGAGCGGTGACATCCCGCACGGGGAATTACACCACGGCAGTGCAGGAAGGTAGGGGAAGGATGTCCTCACCTACTGCTTGTGTGCCTGGTTACCCCTGATCAAGGTAACAACAGTAAAGAAAATGGAAATGAATAAAGAAAAAAAATGTGATTTGGTCAGGATTGGACTAATAAAATAGTCCTAAAATCCTAAAGTGAAATAGTGATGATGTTTTTACCAGATGCCAGCCTGTATTTATGATTTGGTTTTGAGCCTGTGAGGCATTGTGTTTTAGGCTGGATCTGGTCAGAAATGTGAATTTGAAAAGTGTGATTTTGGAAAGAAATCCCAAGTATTGAAAAGATATGTTTTGGAAAATGAATTCCAAAAGTTTTGAAAGAAAATGTAGAAGTGTGTTTTAAAAGAGAAGGTGGTTTTGGAATGAGTTTCCCAAATGTTTTTGAGAAAAGAAAAGAAACATGGCTTTTGAAAAAGCATGAATTTGGGATTGAATTCCCAAAATGATTTTCCAGTAAAAGAAAAGAGGATTTTCCAAAAGAAAACCAAGTTTTGAAAAAATAAAAGAAATGAGTTTTTACGGTTTTACCGAGATTTTGTGGTTTGTATGTTTGGGGCGCGTACTGGGTGACTTAGAGGTCACTCACGCGTGCTTAGTTGGTTTTCAGGTGCAGACCACGTGCAGCCGAGTTCTGGTGCCGGAACTGGAGCTTCCAGCCGCACTTTGTGATCCTGAAGGTGAGCCTTAGTTACAATTATTTAATGTTTCTGTAATTGGTGTAATTATGCATGATACTGTGTTTTGGTAGCGTGTCCGGGATCAAGGCGTTACACTCATGCTCTGATGATTATCTGGAAATAACTCTGGACTAGACTCCAATCCAAAATACAAATCTCAAAATCTGGCTAAATCACAACTCTTTGGGTAGAATTAGTTCTAAAACATTGTTCTCATTTCAGCTAGAATCTGGTTAAAACTCAAAAGCCAAAAACTTAGCTCGATTTTAGCTTAAAACCATTATGCAATCTCTAATCAGAAAATCTTTCTAGTGTCACCTTGATCAAGGGTGACCTAGCCACAAGCAGTCATAGAGGCACCAATCTCAAACTCCTGCACTACCATGGTAAAAGTCCCCGTGTGGGTATACCACCGTCCCGGCCAACGAGCCTCACTATTTTTTTTCCTTTTCTTTTCTTATTACACGGAGATGCGTTTTTTCGATATCCCATTGGTATTTGAGCACTCAGGTCATCATACCAAGCCCAACTAACACCAATCTCGCTGAGGAACCCAGTCTCTTTCACTTGAGTTCCCAACCTTGGTATCCATGATTTCAGACGATGACCGTTACTAGTTGGGTCATGAATCCTAAGGCCACTGCCTTAATACTATATGGATCCACATAAAAATCTCAGAAATCTATTTCTAAAATCATGCATCTTTCTTTGAAATCTCTTTTCTAAATCTTTTCTATTTTGGAAATCACTCTATAAAACAATACTTTTCTGAAACAGCTTTTCTATAAATCTTGCTTAAATCTCAAGAAATTCTACTAAACAATCATGCCCAAAATATACATAGAAGGCATTACTTTAATTCTTCAAAAAACTTAGAAAAACTAGTCTGGTGACCTATTTCCGTAGATCGAAATCTTTCAGTATGCCAAAATATCCCAAATCTGAAAGTAGCTCAGGGTCCTGGTTCGGCAGACTGAAATCCATCAATTTGTTGAAATCCCTTAATTCGACATAACGAACCCTTTCGATATGCCGTTTTAGGCAATTTTTGAAATTTGGTCTTTGTCCTATGGCAGTCATTCGTTGGAATTGGGACCTTGAGCGCACCCACTTCCGGTGAGCCACAAAATTTTCAAAAAAATTTAATACTAGCATGCCAAATCTACTTCTATTTGGGATAAGTTTCATCAAAAACCGTGAAACATAGCTCGATATACAAAATCGGAAGCTAACATCACTCATTTCAAGCTGCTGTAGCAAAATCTTGAAAATTCCTCAAGAACTTTTGATAAATCTTGGAAAAGTTCTCACATCATCATACATCTATGATTTCATACTAATCAACTCATATTCATGATTTTAAATGAAAATCCTAACGTTCTTCAAAGATTATAAACAAAGGAAGGAAAAGGGGAACGCGTACTCAAGGTAGATTTTTAACGATGCCACTCTCCTCCGGTAGCCTTCCCTCTCTTCCCAGTGTCCTCCGGGCTCTTTGGTCTCCGATGGCTCTCCTCACCACTAGCGAACACCCTTCTTCTTCTTCTCTCTCTCTCTCTCTCTCTCTCTTTTCTTTTGCTCTTGTTCTCTCTCCAACTCTCTCTCTTCCTCCGTTCTGCTGCCCCAACACCATTCCACTTCTCCCCTTTATTGCCCTCACCTAGTTGTCATCATTCACCGCATATAGCCCCAAAGATCCCCGCGTATCGGCGATACGGTATGGAGCAAGATTGCGGGGGTGATGCAATGGCACAATGAAGGGCAATGAGTACTGTGCAAAGCTAACTTTCCTTCCTTCTAGTCTCGCACACTCACACATGGAAACACAAAAATCCAAAATACCACACATTAAGGAAATATTCTAGAGATAAATACTAATAAATTTAAGAGAGCTCAATACAAATCCATATCATTAATTTAATTATCGAGATTACAAGAACATATTACATTTATTCTGGATAATCTGAGCACAAGTATTACATCCTACCCCCCTCAAAAGGAATTTCGACCTCAAAATTCTCTCTCAATAGAACAGGTGAGGATATTGTGCCAGAATGTCATCTTCACATTCCTAGGTTGCCTCTTGTGCCCTATGGTGTCGCCATTACACCGTAATCTTGTTTCTAAGGACTTGTTCCTTCTGGTCTAATATCTACATGACATCCTCTACCAGTGACAAGTCCTGCTGAGGCTCTTTTGGCTACACTAGAATAAGTTGGGACGCATCTGCTAAATACTTCCTTAGCATCGACATGTGCAAGACACTGTGCACACTAGATAGATCAAGAGGGAGGTCCAACTTATACGCCACCTCACCAGCCCTTCTGATAATTTGATTTAGTTCGATGTAATGGGGTCTAACCATGCCGGCGACAGCCTTGGGCTTGGCATGAAAGGCCAAATGCGCGAGGGTCGGCAAATTCACGGCAAAAATTAAAATAAAGTGCAGGAGTCGCCACCTAGTCTATTAAAATGGAAGACGAGGAAAACCATATAAATCATGCAAATAAGCCAATGAAAAGCAGGTCATAAACCAGAAATGGGTGAGGATCCCTGTTATGCACGAGGAAGGGGTTAGGCACCCTCATGCGCCCAATAAATCGGTCTTTCAATGGGTTTCTCGTTTGCTTATATGAAATGTCGGCTTTTCAACCATTTCTGTATGCCCGAGGGCGATATGCCATGCCATGCTAAGTGAGTAGTGTCTTATGCTAAAATAAGGGTGCATGAAGTACAGGGTGTGTCCTAATGCTCAGAAGTATCGCTCATATAATGGGTCAAACATTGATGCAAAAATATTGCATAAATAAGATCAAGGATCTAAGTACTTTGAGCGATTTTCATCCTTGCTTTACTATATGCAATGTATGAGTTATCATGCATGAAAAGGGGCTGGAAACAGAGTAGGGTCTTCCTGATATATCAAGGAAGAAAACCAGAAGCAAATCAGAACGGGAAAACATGCTAAAAACCTATGCGAAAGCTGCTGTGTGCTACTGAAAAATAGGCTGGTGTGCCTGTGTGGTGTGCCAGACTGGTGCTCCAGTCTGGTGCGCCACCTAGGTGCTCTAGTGGGGGCCAGAAAGATGTGCCAAGGAAATCACAGAAATCCATGTAGTGCAATGTCATATAAATGCATTCCAGAAAGTTATGCAATGTAAAGTCCTTGTAAACTCGAGAGACATAATTTGGAAATCTAGGAAAATCTAACCATGAGAAGATATATGGACCTTCTGCTCAAGGGCTGCAAGCCTCACACAAGATCACATCCTACTCATGCTAAATGAAAGCAACAAGGTTCAGCCATGCCTCCTGGATCATGGGCTGATGCATAAGATTCTCCATATAAGAGTAAGAGGCAATCAGCTTACTAGAATTTAACCATGGACTGAATATACAAGGTGCAAAAAAAGTCTTAAAACAGTATCGTCTCAAGATGACAACATGCAGGCAAGGACATATGATATCCAAGAATCAACACCAAGATAACCAGAATCAAATCCCTCCGGGAAACAATGCAGACTGAGATGCAAACAAGGTGATTTGCTCTCAAACCAGTCTGGTGCACCAGCATGGTGTGCTAGAGTGGTGCTCTGGTCAGATGCGCCACTCTGGTGCGCCAGATTGGTGCTCCTCAGAAAATCTGAATCAGACTGCAGCTTGATCCAGAATCTGGTCCAGATTCAAAAATAAATGATTTTATTAATTGAACCAGTTATGCAGGCGATAAAAAATTGAGATATGATATGATGCAAACAAATGAAAATCTTTCATTATTTGTTTCCCCAATTATAATAAATCATGAGTTATGGGTTGCATATGCTTGCATGTGATCTTTAAAGATATTAAATGAAAGAAAAAACTTAACAAACCACATGTATATGATGGATACATGAAGAACATATGTACTGCATATTTCCTAACTTACATGAGCATGAATCATGATTTCTTGTGTAAAGAAATAGAAAAGAAAAGCAACTCATGGGAATTACAAGGTGCAAATTTTTTTATCATACAGATTTACATATTGTGCATCTTGCACAGGAAATAATCAGTCTTAAAACACTTATATAAACAGCAAAAAAATCAGATTATGTGTGAAGTTCAAGGCATGCTTTATTTGGTGTACAAATTGAGATTAAAGAAAGTAAAAGAAAGGAGAGCCTACCTTGTCCAATGTGTTCCTTCTTGAAAGACCAAAGATAATCGGATCCTTGTTGCTTTGGAAGGGCTGGAGATGCTTTAGAATGCAAGTGGATGCTCAAGAAAACGAGAATAGGTTGCTGAAATCAGTATATGGCTTGCTCAAGGTGCTCTCTTTGATCTGGATTGCTTGATCAAGGTTTTTCTAACATCCTAAATGGCTACCTATGGGGGTCCTTATAAAGGATTTTTCAAGGGTAACTCCTATGGAATGCAGGCAGCCTCGTAAATGAAGAGCCTAACGCAGATTCCAAAGCATATTCCCTGGTGAAGGTTACAGACATGGGAGGTGGAAAGCCAGCAGTCAGCAGCCTGAAAAGGGACTGTGCGCCAGATAGGTGCGCCAGATAGGTGTGCCAGATCAGTGCGCCTATTGTAGACACCCCGATTTTGAGGTGACCCAGAGATGAGTATCCTTATGTTGCTTTGGATGTGATCAACCCTTAGACCAAGCCCCAAACCTATTAGCAAGCCAGAGCCCCAATCAGAGAATTCTGCGAGCTGGGTTGGCGCACCAACCAGGCGCATCAACCAGGCGCACCAACCAGGCGCACCTTGTAGGTGCACCAACCAGGCGCACATCACTGGCTCACCAAGTAGGCGCCCAGCCTTTTCCAGGCTGCGGCTGCAGACCTTCCATCTTCCGGGCTGTTACCCTTGCAAACGAATGTGCCAAGGAATATTCAAGGCTTTTCGTTTGCAAGTCCCTTCGTTTCTCATGAGTTACCCATCCATAGATCCCTATAAAAGGACCTCCATAGGCAACCATTTGAAGACACCTTTT
>JAMKQA010249060.1:0-38548 GCA_024699735.1 Posidonia australis | reverse complement strand
CATGTTCTAAAAATTTGCATTCAAAGGGAAAAGAGGGGTAGAATGCCTACCTCTTATGATGTCTCCTTCTTGATATATAAGAAATGAGAATGATCCTTGTTGCTTTGGAAGGACCAAGGGTGCCTAGGATGCAAGGAGGAAGCCCTAGAACACGAATTTTGGTTGTTGGGTGGAAGGAGAAACTCAAGCAAAAACTTGCAAAAGTGCAGATCTGTTCTCAGATTTCAACACCAGAGTGTTTCTCCCAAAATGTTGTCCATGGAATGGCTGCTATGGATCTCTATTTATAGGGATTCAGGGATGGGTTACACAAGAGAAACAAAGGTTCTTGCAAACGAAAAGCCTCGAATATTCGTTGGCATATTCGTTTGCAAGGGTAACAGCCCGGAGGATGGAAGGTCAGTAGCCAGAGCTGGGCGCCTGCTTGGTGAGCCACCTTGGTGCGCCACCTTAGTGCGCCACCATGGTGCGCCTGCCCTACTCACAAATCTCTGATTGGGGCTCTGGCTAATGGGTTTGGGGCTCGGTTTAAGGGCTGATCACATCCAAAGCAACATGAGGATACTCATATCTGGGTCACCTCAAAATTGGGGTGTCTACACCTCCCTCTTAAAGATATAATGCTGTGGGGAAGGAAGAAGCTGTGCTTACCATGCCGCATACTGAGACTCTTGCAACTCCCAAGTAGCAGTAGAGTGTTGAGCACCCTTCAAGGAGATTTGACATCCCACATAAGCCCAGCTGGCTATGTACTCCAAGACAACTACATTGTCACGATCACCATCATCCTTGTGAGCATGGATAGGAGAAGTTAGCACCGAGTCCATGGGAATAGAAAGCCCGTGGTTCAACAGCTGCGAACAACAATGGATCGGGTGCAATATGAAGGGTCGGGCCCCCACTAGTACGAGCTCTTGATGATGACAAACTGTAGTCATGACTTGTGCTTTGAAGGCTTCGAGCAACCGCGACACATAGTCAAATTTTCCAATGATAGCTGACCCAAGTGATGGACACAATCATGGAAGTTCAACTTGTCAAATTCTGCATAGCAACAACAGTGACACATGAACCACCACTGTAGAAGAAAAGGAGAACTGAAGAACTTCCCTGAGCATGATGTGCTAGATAGTCCCTCCATGGTATACATTAAAATTGCAGGAGCAAAATATAAGTCTGCATGAGCCGCCATCAATATGAGGAGGTTGACATGGTGGAGGACCAAGGTGAAGTAATCATCTACAAACAGTGCAAGCCGTCCAATGCTGATAAAAATACACAATTGTAACTCCTTCGGGGATAAATCGTGAGTGCAAATAACTTCCCACAAGCCTTGAAGATGAAACCTTCCCCCATGCACCAATGTTTCACTAGCCTCTTCGCCCTCACCTAAAAACCAACCGATTTTCCTAGCATCCACGGTCTCAACAAATATGGCAAAACAATCATCTAGCATTAGCGTGAATTCTGCTATAAGGTCAAGGAGGTAGGTAGCCTCCTCACAAGTAATCAGAGTCTCCCCATGAGCAAAATTGAAGGTGTTGGAGGAGCTGTTCTTGAAAGCCATCAATGCATGTAGAAGTGGCCAATGCAAAGGAGTATGTGTAAGGCCAACAAATTTTCAAAACCACTACATGCGAAGCGGTGTTTGTTATCCTCCACACGATTAAGCGAACTTGGCATCCATGGGAGGCTATAACGAAAGGAGTTACAGAAATTTAGACGTTCTGTAAGATTAAGTATGACCTATAGCACAAGCAATTAATTACAGAAGGCACATGAAGTAGGGAAATATGAACAACAAGAGGAATAAGGAAAACAACAATTATAGCATCAACAAACATACCTTATCCTCATGAAAAGCCCTCATCAGGTGGTTGGGTACATAAATCACCCTTTGTACAACAAAAGTGGAGGAGGAGAATGATGGAAGCTTCATGGCTAAAGCAAGTGGGTGGAGAAAATCTTGAAACCGGGAGGATTGATATTTGGAAGTCCCCAGGGCCTTTATTTATAAGCCCTCGTTAGAGCAACCCAAGTTTGAGTCTGAATGGGAGAGACTCTTCTCATCGCCCGTGTCATAGGTGACTAAACATGGAGGCTAATGGAGTGATGATATGAATTGCCAACTATGTGATAGGTGATGATAACTGATGCACCACAGAGTCAACAACCAGATGCACCAGCCCTAACTTCCTTATCTCATCGGCGCATCTATTCTACCGTGAGGCTACATCAAGCCCCACCGTGCACTTCATAGAATAATTCTACAGTGGGGCTACATGATGCCCCATCGTGCACATCACAACATAATTCCACCATAAGGCTCTATCAAGTCCCATCGTGCACATCACATCTATCCTACCCCGAGGCTACATCAAGTCCAACCATGCATCACATCTAGCAACGGGCTCATGCCTTTGAAGTCCTGATCGTGTACACAGACATAGCCTTGATCAAGAGGCAAAACCCCGGTTTTGCAAAGGATGGGCTCACTCCCTCACTCGGTTCTTTTCTTTCATGGTGTCCCATTACTTACCAAGTCGAGTTATGGGAGGACGGTCCTTTCCTGAGAGTATTGGTCATAGTCATGGATGGAAAACACTTGACCACGACAAATTGCATTGATGCATTTTGCATATGTTAGTATGGCTAGGGACCACCCATATCCCACTCGCCTAACCTGTTATACAGACCATTCATTGCATCGTATGTTGACCTTGCATCTGCAGTGTTGTGTGCTTGAACCATGCATCCATGTATTTGGGAATCATGGATTGGAAGTGGAGGCACTAATGGAGCAATGTTCATCAAGAGAGTTAGAAACTCTAGAAATGTGATCCTCTCATAACCAATTAAGTCTGACTTATTATTTTACTATTCCAATGCAAGTTTGCTCTTAGATAAGAAGCTACAAATCTCTTTTTATTTTCAATCGGTGCTAGGGTACTTGCACCACGATCCCCTTTTCACTCCTGGTTGGCCATAGTTATGCCCCTTGACCATCCTTAGTTTTTGCCCCATTGATGTAACATCTCTACATGATTGACATGGTCTTGACATCCAGCTGTGACACGTAGCACCAAAACCGACTAGACTCCTCCATGACTGAGCCTTTGATATGACAACAATGTCAAATGACCTCCATGACTAAGCCTTCTATATGACTGCAATGTTAAATGAACCACTTGACTGTGTGACTCGCTCCTGAAACTAAATCTGTTCCCTCCTTTATTCTTCCTCTAGTTGTCCAACTATGGTGGATCATTTGAGAACGAGCTCCCCTTTCCAAGAAATGCTCAAAGGAAATATCGTTCTTACCATGGAGCTAATCTTGTCTCATGGTCACCTTCCAAGGAGGGACATCTATAGATATCACATTTTCACATTTTCGCATTTTCGAGAGTCATTTAGGATAAGAACCTTTGAGGTGCCCCAAATCACAAGACTGAGGATATTCCGCTCTATGTTCTAGATATTTCATGTTTTCTTTAAAAACATCCTTGGTTTTACTTGGTTCAAAGTTGTTAGCTATGGCAGAGCTAACCCGCTCAAGCTAGTGGCAGGCTTGAGTCCCTTGAATGTTTTGGTGTGAGTCACTAGCTGTGGTAGAGCTAACGTTCTCATCTTACTCAAATTGGTTGCAAATTTGAGTGCTTTGAACCAAAAGAAGATGTTTTTAGGATTTCCTGCGATTTTCGAGTATTTTTTGGGCTTTTAAGGAACTTCCTTGGATATAACATAAAATACAGCGGGTAAAATGCAAAAGACTAGGATGGCGCTTTCGGCACATGAAACCAGTCTAGACGCCGGTTGAGAAGGCAACACATCTTCTCTCCTTTAACATAGGTGTAGACACCCCAATATGCTTGCAAATGTATGAAACCCTAATAGGATTCTAAAAAACAAAATAAAACACTGAAAAACCAAACAAAACCCTAAAAACCAAATAAAACTCTAAAAAACCAAACAACAACCTAAAAAGTCCTAAAAACCCTAGAAAAACCATATGAAATCCCTAAAAACCCTAATGAAACCCTAAAAAACTAGACATAACTATAAAACCCTAAATAAACCCTAAAACCTAGGTTAAACCCTAATTCAAACCTTCAACCCTATGTTAAGACCTAAATTAAATTCAAAACTCTCATCCAAACCCTAAACCTAGGTCAAACTCTAAGCCATAAGTCAAACCCTAAGCCATAAGTCAAACTCCAACAAGCTTAACCACTTCTGACTTCACTCCAACAAACTTAAGCACTTCCCACTTCACTCCAACCACCATAACCACTTCCCACCTCTTCTTAACCAACTTAACCACTTCCCACCTCTTCTTAACCACCTTAACCATTTCCCACTTTAGTCCAGCCACCATAACCACTTCCCACCTCTTCTTAACCACCTTAACCACCTTCCACTCTAACCATAACTACCAACCAAGCAATTTGGAAGCCTATAAATACCCCCATTTGCAAGTGAAAATGGGATTATGGAAAATTGAGAGAAGAGATTCCCAAAAGCCTTTTCTCCCAATCAGAGCTACTAGAGTGATCCTGGACTAAGGAGGAAGCTCGTGAAGGAGAGAAACCAGAGTTTCCAGTTATCTCCGGCAAGCTCTGGCAGCCTCCAACGAGCTCTGACGGCCAAGTTCACTACCAGACCAGGTATGCCTTTCTCAGACCCTTATTTACTTCAGAAATGCTCTCCTAGGTCTCACTCTACCTCCCTAGATCGATTCCAATGGAGCTAGAGGCCTCTTTCGGTTGGAATCGTGTTCCTAGGCCTCATCGGAGCAATTTTCCGGAGGCTAAGGTAGGGGTGCGAGTCTAAAGCATGCCCATAGCCCTAGAGTGCTCGAACCTCCTCCCTAGACCTCCCTCTTGCTTCTCCACCTATCAAAACCCCACTCTAGTCATTGTGGAAGCCCCGAAGAGGAGATCGCTGAAGTCGCGCATCATCACCGTCATCGGGCAAGATGACTGAAAACAGCGAAGGGACACGTGCCTCCAGCCCCGTCATGCCTCTCTGATCATCTTGAAACACTCCATAGCCTGCCCCCAACACACCGGAGCCTTCAGAGTCGGACCACGAGCCCTGTATCACCTCCGCAGTCGAGCTCGCTGAAGTTGGATCGTGTCGACGATGAGCTAGGTCCAAGGATGGGGGGAGTGCCCCATTCTTCTTTCTGGAAGAGGGGAAATGCTACACACATAATCCCAAAGCCTCCTATAGTCCTGGATCAGGCGCTACGGCCCTCTAGGAGCCTCCTTCTTCTCCATGCCGTCACCCGAGTGCCACGATGGCGATGGAGGTGGGACGCCCACTCCAACCGTTGAACCCTAGATCCAGACCTCCAAGTCCTCTTCTTCGCTTCTCCTCTTGCTCATTATGCTTTCTGATCTTCGATTATGCTTTGTTCTGTCGTCGGCAGCCATCGACAGCTGTCGACAGCGGTGTTCAGTCGCCGACAGTCGTCGATGCCATTTCTTTTTTAAAAAAATAAAAAATAGGTTTTTCTTTTAAATAACTTCTGCAACTTGTGTTTTCTTACAGATAGGTCCTTCTTTTCTTACAAGTAGGTCATTTTTTCTTACAATTAGGTCCTTTCATTTTTTTAAATCGTTTGAATAAAGTTTGATTTGAAAATATTGAAATGTGCCCCCTAAGCTTTCATAATATTATTTTCCAGGTTTAAAAGTTAGACAAAAACTCCTAGAGTTACTTTTCTTACATTTAAAATCCAGCTTTTTGCATAAAAAACCCTGAACTTTGTTGAAATAGTTCTGAATGCGCATTTCTCTGTTAAGACTGCAAATTAAACCCTAGATATTCAAACATTCACTCAAATATGCTCAAAAAATGCATTTAAACCCTTAGCTTCATTATAATAACTCTGAATGCATATTTCTCTGATTAAATTGCATTTAAACCCTTGAGCTTCATTAAAATAACTCTAAATTCATATTTCTTTGATTAAATTGCATTTAAACCCTTGAGCATCTTTATAGTAACTCTGAATGCATATTTCTTTATCAAAATTGTAAGTTAAACCCTGGGAATTTAAACATTTGTTCAAATGTGACTTTAATTGTATTTTAGCCCTTGAATTTTATTGATTTTACACTAAATGCATGTTTTCAAGGGTAAATTTACATGTCAGCCCCTGAAACATTCTATTTTCAAACATGGACTCTTTGTCTTGCATATTTTACAATGAATTTCCACATAATTGTATTAAATACATGTTTTGATGGCAAAATTGTATTTAATCCCTAAGAATCTTAGGAATCTTAAATTTGACTACAAATGCACAGTTTTGCACATTTGACCCTAGATTTCTTCAAAATTACATGAAATGTTTTTTTCTATGTATTTTTGATGATTTAGCTTTAGAATATCAGTTTTCATTCAGAATTTGGGCTTTTTGCATAAAACCCCTGGAATTTACATTTTTACACTCTTACATGCATTTTGCACAATTTCTTGCACTTTTTCATGCATATTTTCTTGTGCCTTCTTCCTTTCATCGTGCACTCATTTCAAGCTTGGTTTTCCATCGTTTCTTGGATTTCATCCGATTTTCGCATTTTTGATTTGTTTTGGCTTTCCATCACTTAAGGGCGTGCATTTATAGGCTTAACAATGCCGACATTGTCTTGAATAAGGATTATTCTCCCTAATTTGATTTTCTCGGTTTTCTTCAAGTTTATGCTGATTTGCGTGACGCTTTCTGAGAGTTTCCCGATTTTCACGATTTTCTTCATCACCCACTGGCGTACAGTAAAGTGGCATTCTCAATATCTACATTTGTCCCTTGGATTAACTTTTCCCATTTTATTCATTTCTTCTTTTTGATTTGACATGTTTTCTAATCATCTTTAGCATATGCATTCAAAAAAGGCAAGCACACACCCAATAGACTATTTGGCAAGTAGGAAACCTAGAAAGACCGAGCATCTCTAGCGCATGGGGGTGCCTAACCCCTTCCCCAGCGTAACAAGAATCCTTACCCTTTCTCTAGCCCGCATTGATTTGTGCACTACATCCATTAGGCACGGAGCATACATGTTTTCTTCATCTTGTTTTCTTTCTTTCGTGTTTGGTATTCCTCGTCTATCCATTAAAAGACTAGGTGGCGACTCCTTTCCTTATCCTTCCTTATCTTTCTTTGGTGTTTCCGTGTCTAGTCTTCTTCTTCCGATTCACCATTTTCGCTGTGACCGTATCGAGACTCTTGTGTTTCCACGCATCGGTAAGGAGATCCATGCAAGGTTCCACCGGCATGGTCACAGAAACTGGCGACTCTGTTGGGGATAACCAGATTCCAGCTTTCGTTGTTGTTTTCTTACTTGTCTTTGGTCTATATACTTGATGTTTGTTTTCTTGTTCTGTTTGCTTATGCATATTTGACTGCACATGCCTTTTTGTGCCTCTTTAAACTATTGCTATGCCACCACACATGCACATGACCTAAGTCATGCTTTTGTTGAGATACTTGCTTTTTTTCACCTACTTGTGAGCACTACACCAACACATGCCATGTTCATGCCTTTGTGCTTGCTGATTCACTTTTTAGATGCCATGATTGTGGTTTTCTTCCCTTTATTTGTATTTTCCATGATTAGGAGAGTAGAGACATGTTTACTTCCCTTTCTGGTTAAAATAAAACACACACACATAGTTAAACAAATAATAAGGCATAACTAGAGACAAATGCTCACAAATCCCTCTGGTTTAATAAAACACATGTAAAAGACACAAAAACATATCACATGATTGATCATATAGGGCATGCATCTTCTCCGATGAGTTAAACCACAGTTTGCGAAGGACAATCCTAGCAGCCCTTTCTATAGCTTTGGCGTAGTGTGTGTTGCTAGTTTGTCTCCCGTTGTCTAGGGTCGTGTCGGTGCTAGTAAAGGGTACAACTCTATGCTACTACAGGAGACAAGGCCACCAATGCACCACCTGTTCACTACTTGCGCTCCGACCAGCATTTAGAACGGGAACGTTACTTTTCTGACCAGAGTCAAAACCCAAACCCATGAGTGCGTCCCACATGGTCAACCCCATGTGGGACATGCATGGTGAGAGAGCGCATTTTAGTAGCATTCATGTGCATGTGTGCCATTCATGCCACCCTAACAAATGATTGCATAGCTAACATACTTCTTTTGTTGTTTTGTCTTCACTTCTTCACTGACACATTAGGTTCTTTTCCTTTGTCAGGTATAGAGTTCTATGTGTGAGTTCCTAGGTCTGAGCCTGGGAGTTCCTTTTTGTGACCTCAGTCTTGAGACACTGTTTTTGGCTGTCTTCTCTCAAGCTATTCGTCACTTCCGACAATAGCTCCTCTTAGGCGTCATCCTCTCGTTTGCAATCACAACCCATCCTTACCCATTCGCGGTCTGCTATGGCCCAGCCAACTTCTGAGTCCTTTGCACCGGCAGCTCTGGAGGGGATTTCGGTTCCATCTGCACTCCATGATAACCATTTTTAGGCCCCTTGAGTTCCTTGTCTGCGGGTTTCAGGACACTAGCAAACCCTTATTGGTCTGGAGCCTGCAGTTGAGACGGTTACCATGACTACTACCAGGGCATTGGATCTGATGATGTCCTGTCCTTCAGTTGACCCTGTTCAGCTTGACTCATAGTTGGCTATGATTGTTTCTTTAATAGGAATTCAACCCACAGCATCCTTGAACTTCCAGCCCCCTATGATAACCCTACCACTTGCTCTTCTAGCCCTCGGTACTACTACCAATGGTTCCATCACCGTGCAATCTCAGCAACTTTTGGTCCATGCGTAGAAGTTGCGAAGCATGGCCTTCTCTTTGGATCCTAGTCTGACTTCACTTGTTTCTCCCATTCCTAAGGACCCCGCTCTGCCTACTCAGGCACTTCACATTGCACCAGTCACACCACCACCGCAGCCATGGCCACAGCTTCCTGCTATCTCGACGACAGGGCGTTGCTACTCTGCCGATAGTATCACTACCACACTATGCACAGAATATTCCTCCTTCTACTGGTGGTCCACTTTTTGGGCGGACGGGAGTACACCAACCTATCAACCTGACCATACCAATTCAGCAGCTGTTACTCCCACACACAACAACACACCCTGCACAACATAACATTTCTATACCCTTGCATTAGGTACAGGCCTCAGCATGCACACAACCACGAATAACGCACCTGCACAAGTACGCTGGTCATCACGCCATAGCACCAGGTGGCGAGATGATAGATTTAGAGGAGCACACAGGTGCTATAGATACGGTGTATGCGAGACCCGCCCCTGCTGCACATTCAATGTTAGTAGAAACCTCTAATGCACTTTTTGCCAAGATGAATGACCTGGAGAAAGCTCTATGACAAGTGTAGGGTGGGGACAACTAGTCTTATTCCTTTCGGGACCTCTACTATTTCATGGAGGCCGTACTCACTCTGAACTTCCATATCCTGGAATTTCAAAAATATAATGGGAAAGGCTGCCCAATATCATACCTTAGGGCATACTACGGTGACCTCGCTCAGTTGTAGGCTGACGAGAGACTTCTCATTCACATCTTTCAGAAAAGATTTCCAGGTCCAGCTCTGAAATGGTTCACAACTCTTGATATGGCCACCATAAAGACCTAGAATGATCTGAGCCAAGATTTTCTAGAGAAGTACTCTTTTCACCTCAACATGGTCCCAAAGCGCGAGGACTTAGTCGCCACAAAGCAGAAGCCCCATGAGCCATTCGGGGAGTATGTCGGGCACTAGCAAGCCGTCACTTCACAGGTTTGTTATAGACTTTCTGACGAAGAGTCTATCGAAATAATAATTTGAGGAGCACAGCCAGCTATTGGGGCTCTACTAAGCATCTAGCCTATTTCCACTTTTGCATCCCTGATCAAAGCTAGCACCCATGTTGAAAGCTCATTAAATAGAGGAAGCTTCCCTACGTTAGTAGCATTTGCAAAGTAGACCATGGCTTCAGGCAAAACCAGTAACAACAACAGTGGCAACAGTAGATCCAACACTAGGTATGGTCGGAAGAAGGATTCTGCTAGGAATGTTGTGGCATACTTAGGAGCTTCTGTTATGCCAGTCAGTGTGGTGAGTACGCCAGCTCAAAGTCATGTAGTCTACGTTCCCGCACTTAGGGCACCACGCACATCCTAAATCACCACCACTGCTGAGCTAGTCTACCAGCCCACACCGGCAAGGCAAGGGCGCTACCCAGGATCAGGGTGGCTCCCACGACATGAGAGAGATTACACTCCTCTGGTTGAGCCACTGAGTGTCATATTTCCTAAGGTAGCGACACTACTAAAGCTTCCAAAATCCGCCCAGCATCGAACCCACTTCCGCGGTAGTTTAAAGTGGATTCATACTGCAGCTATCATAGAGCTGTGGGGCACTCTACGGATAACTACATCTCACTCTGAGGAGCAATTCAGGACTTAATTAACCAGAAGGTCATTGCCATTAATACACAGGAGGCAAAGTCCACGCCCGCTGCACGGCCACCTCATTCATCTGCATCCACATCTAGCAACATAGTCAACCGGCCTTTTCCTGAGCATGCACTAGGAACTTCGGGAGTCCATTTCCTTTCTTCTTATGAGGCTATGCTTTTTGATCCTTCTCTCATCATCCATGATGTCTCAGATCCATTCTCTTATCAGCTGAGTCAATCCTTCATTGAAGCTTCTAATTCTACAGTCAATATGATTCGACTGATTGCCTGACCGAGCCGTGCGTTTGCGAGACCTACCATGCAATCCACCCCACCAACAATTAGCCTATTAGCCAAACCGAGGCATGACTTGGCCCACCAAATGCCATCACCTACTTTGCCAGCTTCAGTCCCAATGGAATTGAAGGCCCATGCGCCTATGGTCATCAATTTGACACAGGACACTCACCGTACGCCTTATAGCTATACCATAGAAATGTGTGCTGAGGTAACACGGTTAGGAAGGGTATACAAGGCCCCAGTTTTGGCAAACAAAACTAGCCAACCCAAGACTTCATCCTCTCAAGCAAAAAGCCATATTCCCGGTCCAATCCTTGAAGAGACAATCACATGAGCTAACCCCACTGCCTAGTTGAAGAAAGTCATAGCAGACATCTCCATCTGGGACCTAATCCATACCTCAGCTGAAAAATGAGAGGCATTTCTCTGAGTTTTTCAGCCCGCTCATCTTTCCTCAACCATACAACCATCAGGCTTGGAGAACATGGTAGGGATGATAGCCGCGCCATAGGGCATTTGTTTCTCTTATTTAGAGCTTCCCCTAGTAGGGACCAATCATAACCAAACCCTATTCTTCACAATGCAATACCAAAATTTCCACACTCCTCTCACTTTGATAGATAATGGCGCTGCTTTAAACGTCTGCCCCTTGTGAACTGCAAGCCAGGTTAGCTTCAAATCTGAGGACATTACTCCAACAATGAAAGGGATGACGACGTTCGATAACATGCACAACGATGCTCTACGAATCTTGATCATTCCCTTAATCATTGATCCTGTTCATTTCGAGGTCGAGTTCTATGTTGTCAACCTCAAGCCGTCTTTCAATCTTTTGCTTGGGCGCCCTTGGCTCCACAAGCCTCAAGTTATCCCCTCAACCCTTCACCGTATGATTACGTTCCGTTGGAACAACAACATTGTCGTTGTGATGGTGGAAAACCTTGAAAAGGAGAAGGTTGAGGTAGTCTCTTCAGTGTCGCTCCATACTATCCATTTTGACTCAAGCCTTCTGATGTGCTCTATCGTGTCTCAATTTTATTCCGATTCTCAAGCGTCCCAGTTATTTTGCCTCTTTTGGCAACCCCTTTTTGATGGTCAAGAATCTATGTCAGAGATGGGGGTACGAGAAGGGAGCACCACTCGGGTGGAATGGCCAAGGAATCCCTAAACCCATTATGGCAGAGTGATGACGGGAATTTGAAGGATTGGGATACGAGTGGAAACTTCAAGACGGATAGTCGATGCGTTGTATGTTTCAAAAACACGTTATTCCACGAGATTTAAATATCTTTGTTAGAGCGGGATTGCTGGATCCGAATAGGAGTTTGGTGCTTGTAGAGTTTAGGCAGGATAAGCCAGTCTACAGGCTAGAATGGATATGTGTGGAAGATTATTACAAAGAGGAGGAAATTAAGGACTTCAGAATGAGTCCGACATCATCCATGTCACTAGGGACAGCCATGCTGGCATTGCCACCTCTGGAGTCAGCTAAGGCACTTTCTACAAATCCAGCTACAATCTAGGATTCAGTGGGGGTAGATTCAACAGTAACAACATCAGAGTAGTAGTCAGTCCTGATGGGGTTGCAATCGCGACAATTGGAATTATCGCCTGAGTTGTTAGAAACTACTAGTGCCTATTATATGGATTTCGCTTCTGATGAAGAGGAGGGAGATGCACTGGTAGCACACGTTGATAGCATGCTTAGCGATTTGGAGGTCTTGCTTCAAGAACAGTTGGTCGTACTGGCTGAGGATGCGCAAAGTGTGCTTAGGAGTAAGAAAGGAAAGGCAATGATGACAGAATACACCGTGGAGCAGACAATTGCATAGGGTTAGTTTGCTATCATGACCCTGTACGAGAATAGATCCCTAAATGCTAGACTAGAGGAGTTTATCTCCTATCAGCCGGGAGGCGGGTCTAGGTGGTATTATCGGTCCTCGCACCACTTATGCAGTAGGGTCCAAAAAAAAAAATCTTGAGTTAGGCTCAGGAGGGAACTTGGGCGACAACACTCACATCAGTCAGACAGAAGACAGCTGCCCACCTGTTGCACATGCTGTACAAGTATGTCATGAAAATAAAAGCTTTTGTACACATGAAGTAGAACAGCTAGATGCACCTACAAGTCTGGAAATAGCAGAATCAGAGATCATTAGTGGTGCATACAAGAAAACTAGGGTTACAGTAACCATCTTAAAACACCAACAAGGGTAGAATGCTGAGAAAGTGTGCACCTTTGAAGACACGAATCCGTCATGCCAGTAAGAAGTCCTTCTTGAGCTTATTGCATACGAAGAAGAAGACGATGCAGAAATAGGAGAGGAAAGTCATGATGCACCAGAATTCCAACCTTATGATAATGATCCCGAAGGCCCGAACCTACATGTAGAAGAAGAAACTGAGACTGTAAACATTGCCATTAATGATGTCAAAGAAGTGCTAATAAGCACCAGACTCATAGCACAGGCCAGAGTAGAACTTGTTGAGCTTCTCCGAGAATATGCAGATATCTTCGCCTCGAGTTACGATGACATGGTTGGGCTAGACGTCGAGGTAGTGGTACATACATTACCGCTTAAACCTGACGTCAAGCCAGTTAAACATAAATTGCGTAGATGGCGACCGCAGTGGTTGTTCAAACTGAAGGAGGAAATAATGAAATAGCACAAAGTTAACTTTTTGAAGGTCGTCCTTTACCCAAAATGGTTAGCAAATGTGGTTCCGGTACTCAAGAAAGATGGTCGGGTCCGAATGTGTATTGATTACAGTGACCTAAACAAAGCCAGCCCAAAGGATGATTTTCCACTCCCACACATTGATGTATTGGTAGACAACACTACAGGACAACAACTGTTTTCATTCATGGATGGATTTTCAAGATACAATCAAATCCGAATGGCAGAAAAGGATATGGAGAAAACGTCCTTTATTACCCCATAGGGAGTGTTCTGCTACAAGGTTATGCCATTTGGGCTAAAGAATGCCAAGGCCACATAACAGAGGGCAATGACAGCTTTATTCCACGATCTCATGCACCAAGACATCAAGGTTTACGTGGATGATATGATTGCTAAGTCGAAAGAGCTTGAAGAACACATTGCTTGTTTGAGGAAGCTCTTTAACCGCTTGAGAAAGTATAAGCTGCAGTTGAACCCCAACAAGTGCGGATTTGGTGTGTCATCAGGCAAACTGCTGGGATACATCATTAGTCAAAGGGGAATCGAGGTACATCCGAGCAAGGCTAAAGCCATCATTGAGATGCCTCCCCCAATGATAGAGAAAGAAGTTTGAGGGTTACTGGGGCGGTTGCAGTATATCAGCTGATTCGTCGCTCATTCGACACCAATTTACGAGCCATTCTTCAAGCTCCTGAGAAATAACGCATAGATTCACTAAGGTGAGGAGTGTCAAGAAGCATTTGACATAATCAAGATACTCTTGGCAAGACCACCAGTCTTAGTTCCTCCGACACCATGGCGTCCTCTATTGCTCTACTTGTCAGTCACACAGCATTCAATGGGTGCAGTCTTAGGTCAGCATGATGAAACGGGTCGCATGGAGAGGGACATTTATTATCTGAGCAAAAAGTTCAATGATTGCGAATTTAAGTACACAACAATCGAGAAATTTTGCTTGTCCCTCGTCTGGGCCACACAGTGCTTAAGGCACTATATGATGGCATCTCCAGTTCTATTATTGTGCTGACATGATCCTATGAAATACCTGTTTCAGAAGCCAGCACTTGTGGGTGGATGTGTCAACTAGCATGTGCTTTTATCTCAGTTTGACCTCACTTTTGTCACTCAGAAGTCAATGAAAGGACAGGCAGTGGTAGATCAATTAGCAGACTTACCCTTGCCAGAGTACCAACCCTTGCATACTCAGTTTCCGGATGAGGACATATTGTTCGCCATGGAAGAAGAAGAGCCAGTAGTCCCATGAGATAATGGTCAGTGGCAGCTCTACTTTAATGGTGCAGTTAACAAGAGAGGCATGGGTATCGGTGTAGTGTTGGAAACTCCGCATGGACAGATGATCCCGCTTTCTCAAAAGTTAACCTTTGTGTGCACCAATAATGTGGCAGAGTACGAGGCATGTATTCTTGGCTTGCTAGCGGCATTAGAACATGGTGCACAGAGATTACATGTGCATGGGGATGACATGTTGGTTATCTCTCAAGTTAATGGCAGCTGGACAGCCAATGAACTGAAATTGGTTCCATACCACAACCATCTTTTAAAGCTGATGGCCAAGTTTGAGGAGATACACTTTTCCATTATGAACAGGGCCAAGAATGCTTACGCAGATGAACTAGCCACTCTTGCATCCTGGTTGTCCATACCAGAGGATGGCATAGTGAAAGTGTCAGTAACCTGCATGGACCAGCCAGCACACTGCATGAGCATAGAAGAAGTAGATTCCACAGCAGAACTCCCACGGTATCATGACATCAGAGCCTACCTAGAAACTGGGAATCACCATCTAGATGCCTCAGCGGTAGATAGAAAGACCATTGTCCGGCTGGCCTCAAAGTATGTGCTTGGAGCAGGTCATTTGTACAGGAAGTCTTACAATCAGATGCTTTTGCGCTGACTTGATAAAAAGGAGGCTGATATAGTAATGTTGCAAGTGCATGCTAGGACATGTGGGCCTCACATGAGAGGAGTATTATTGGACAAGAAAATAATGCTACAAGGTTATTTCTGGTCAACCATGGAGACGGACTGTTGCCAATTTGTGTGAAGATGTCATAATTGTCAAGTCCATGGCTATTTTATTCATGCACTACCACAACATGTCATCACCCTGGCCTTTCTCCACATAGGGAATAGACGTCATAGGAACTATCCACCCGGTATCTTCCAATGGACATCAGTATATCTTAGTAGCAATTGATTATTTTACAAAATGGGTGGAGGCAGCTTCTTACAAGACAGTGACCATTTCCGTGACAGAAAAGTTCATTAGAAACAACATCATCACTCGGTATGGGGTCCCGCATTCCATCATTTCCGATAATGGGACAAAATTCACAGCCAAAAAGGTTGAGGATTTCCTGCAGGAGTTCCATATTAGGCATCACATGTCCTCCCCATACCGTCCTCAGATGAACGGTACAGTAGATTCCGCCAATAAGAATCTAACTAAGATTCTTAAGAGGATGGCGGAGACACATAAGGACTGGTATGACAAGCTCCCATACGCTCTGTGGGCTTATAGAACATCAGTCTCGACCTCAACAGGGGCGACTCCATATTCTCTGGTGTATGGTATGGAAGCGGTCCTACCAATAGAAGAGGAGATACGATCGCTCAGAGTCTTGAAAGAAGCAGAGCTGGAAGAGGCAGAGTGGATTGAGCATCATCTATTTCAACTGAACTTGATAGATGAGCATCGATTGCAAGCAATGCATCATGCACAATGCTATCAGAAATGCATGGCCAAAGCTTAGCAGAAGAAGGTCTGACCAAGAAGCTTTTTGCCAGGGGACCTAATCTTGCGAGCAATACATCTCCCTGATAGTCGTGGCAAGTTCAGGCCCAACTGGCGTGGACCATTCATGGTCAAGCAAGTCTACTCTGGAGGAGCTGTCATCCTTGAGGACATGGACTGCATCGAACAGTCAGAACCAGTTAATTCATGCTACCTAAAAAAGTACTATCTGTGATTATAGACAGTGTGTCCTGACTCTACAACACTGACACTTTCCTCCATGCATGCATAAACTCATGTTCTTTCTACATCCATGTAGCCTTGCATCACAACACATACTCACCCCCATTCAGTATAGGCATATATAGGCCGATGTTTGTTTTCATCAACACATGCATGGATCTTAGCCCAGTGATGATAAGTGGAATAAGCCTGCCAATGTTGGGAATGTGTAGCACCTCCTTAGGTAGATACTATTCAAGAACCTTGGGAGAAAGGGAGCGACCTTTTGTTGTGAATTCGGCGAAGTATCCGAGCCGCTCAAGGACCCTACACCTCCTAGATGGAGATAAAATGTTAGGGGTGAGACTGAGAGCGTAAGAAATAAAACAAAAATATATATCTATGAAAGGGCATAAAAGAATAAGAAGATAGAAGTCATAGATAGAAGTCAGGCCTGATGAGAGAGGAATGACGGGTAGCACTCTCCCTCCAATTTATCTTGGAGAGGAGTCGGAGTGAGTACTTGGAAGACATGTTCGAAACGGGCCTAGCCAACCCTTTAAACAATAGCAGCTCCCCACCATAGACCAGGTACCTATTACCTTCAAGCCATGGATAAGGTGAACCCACATGCCTATGAAGGAGAAAGAATTAAGAATGAATAAAATAAAAGAAAGTAGGGGTATGGTCCAATGGGGTTTGGAATGGAGTCCAAGACACAATGTCTCATTTCTAGAGAGCCACCCAAAAATAAACTAGGGGCTTGGATAGAGTCTCGTGAGGTCTGGAGTTATCATTCCCTTGTATTCTTGGCGATAAGCATCCCAATGCTAAGGGCACCAATAAAATCCCACAAATCATTCAGCATGCATGCATTTCTTTCCACAAACATCATCTTAAAAGCTTCGCAAAGTATTGTCTAATTCTCTTAGCTAGGGTGTGATAACGACTTCCAGTCTAAGAGAATCATGAGGACATCACCTAGACCAAAGGTATGTAAGTTGCTCTTATTGGTTAAGGCCATTTATGTCAAACCAGAGGCATGTTTGTTGTCATATGGTTAGACACACTACGCCAGTACTCAACCAGGGGCATGTAAGCTACTCTGACTGGTTAAGAGGCATCCATGTCAACTGTCCTATGGTTAGACGCATTAAGCCAATGCTCGACCAGGGGCATGTCAGCTACTCTGCAGGTCAGAGATCCCGGTAATCTACCAAGAGGCATAGTCATCAAACAATCCCGATCCCCCGGGTTTGATGGTCATATCTCATTACTTGGGTACCTGGTCAAAACCGGTTAGTAACCAGGACCTTCCCTCGGGGTTGTGCACAAGAGTTAGACTGTTCAACAACTCTTTGTTTAGTCGGTTGTAGTTTTCTGTTTTGGGCCAGTTTCTATGATTCTTTCAATACCATTGCGCTGCATCTTTTATTTGTCTGCTTTGGATTTGCTAAGTACTATTGAACGAAGCAAAATTGAAATTTATTTCTAAAATAATGTTTTGAGCTTGTCCTGTAGGATATCGTTTACCCCTTCTGGGGAGGCTTGAGTCAAGGAAAGCTGAAGCACCTTACAGATCATGGGTTTCCCTACGATGGTGGTGCCCATACACTACTCAGATGTTCTCCAAGCATGGATCAAGTAGTTGACAGAAAGTGATTGCGACAAGCTGCGGATTTGGGGGATCACTTCAAAGCTTCTGGATATTGCAAAGGTGGATGTTTCTCAATATTTCCTGTGTGCAGCTGCTCGATTTTGGAAACCGGCTCATCATGTATTCCGCTTTGGGAGAATTGAATTGACCCCAACCATAGGGGTGGTCCATAGAAGATGTTGTCTACAGAGATTCCTAGGACCCACAGTGTTTATGCAGCACGACAGGTATTCCTCAGTCTTGAGTGTGCTAACTGGCCTATCAACCAGTGATTGTCATCATCTGTTCAGACAGTTCAGACAGACATTCTCCCACACTGCAGCTAGCTTACTTTGACAAAGTATCTGGAATGTGCGCCTCCCTGGGTGACGAGCTGTGGTTGAAAGACTTTTTTGTCCGCTTCCTAGGAGAACTGATTTCTAGCAATGGTCGGGTGGTTGTGAACATTGATGCCGTTGAGATTTCTTTGGTAGTTGTCACCCAACAAATAGACTTAGCCCCAGCCATCTTGGCAGAAACTTACCAAGCTCTGGACCGATCACTGCGGTGCTGCCGACACTTTTATGGCTGTGGAGCTTTTGTGCAAGTATGGTTGGTTGCACATCTTGGTGTAGAAGTCTTACGCTGACAATGATCAGCCCTCGACTCCTACTGTCAAAGTGGGCATGTGCACACGCTCACCTTAGCTCGGAAGGAGTATGATCGTTTAGAAATCCTGACAGAATAGAAAATCATCTAGTGTATTGTTCCTTCGGCTACAAATAACTTTGAGGCCTTCTTCAACACAGCTGACATGCAGCTTATTGTCCTACCAGGGTTGACTAGTGGAGTTGAATATCACCCAGTCCGTGTGATGCAGAAGTGCGGTTATTAGCAAGATTCCTTTGTTCAGGGGCAGATGCCAACATGGTTTCAAGAATACCCCCTGAGCTCATACACTATGACTAAAGAGCTGTCTCGCTTGCTCAGTGGCTCCATACGATCGAGGGATCTTATAGTCGTAGAGGGGAAGAGTTACACAACTGATTATGAAATCAAAGTCGAAGAGGCCTAGCCAATCTGCAGTGCTGCCCCGAGCTGTACACTCTTTACTAAAGCCTCGGGTTCCAAGAGATCAAGGGATGACGTAGTTTCTTAAGAGTCCTGTCATGTTACTGGTTTCATTGCAAATCAAAATACATGTAATCATTTCATTGACTCTGGTAATAAAACACATCAGCACATTTCTGGCAAGCTTGTTTGGTAGCTTATGTTTGATGCAGAATAGATTATTGCGACAACATGTCCTCGACTGTTCAAGATGCTACCCTCTTCTACATGCTGACTTGGCAATGGGAATTTACCATTCTCCCTTTTGGCCGGTAAGTTCGAAACTTACCATTCTCCCTTTTGGCCGATAATTTTGAAACTAACTATTCTCCCTTTTGGCTGGTAAGTTTGAAAGTTACTATTCTCCCTTTTAGCCAGTAAGTCCGAAACTTACCACTCTCCCTTTTGGCTAGTAAGTCTGAAACTTACCATTCTCTCTTTTGGCCAGTATGTCCGTAACTTACCATTCTTTCTTTGGTCAGTAAGTCCAAAACTTACCATTCTCTCTCTTGGCCGGTATGTCCGAAACTTACCATTCTCCCTTTTGGTTGGTAAGTCCGAAACTCACCATTCTCCTTTTGGTTGATAAGTGCAAAACTTACCATTCTCCCATTTGGCCGGTAAGTCTGAAACTTACCATTCTCCATTTTTGCCGGTAAGTCCGAAACATACCATTCCCCCTTTTGGCCGGTAAGTTCGAAACTTATCATTCTCCATTTTGGCTGGAAAGTCTGAAAGTTACCATTCTCCCTTCTAGTCGGTAATCCGAAACCTATCAATTATTTCATTCTTGGTCGGTAGGTCCGAAACCTACCATACCCCATTCGGTCCTTACTCAAAGAGTTTGGTATCGATGGTGCCCCATTTGGTCGTACTCCAAATGGATTATATCAACTTCCATTTGTGGGCTGGTAGCCCAAACTACCCGGATGACCCCCGTGACCAGTCACTTTTCGGTCGGCAAGCACCATGAGTCTTGTCCAATGCTTTTCTCGGCAAGTGTGATAAACCAGTCATGTTTTTTAGGAGCAGATTGGTCGTCAACTTGTCAGCTTGTCATTTGTATTGGTTTCTCGGATGTTGGCTTCGATTGTGGCGTTCAAGGAGACTGGACAGGGCTCCTGGTGCATTCACCTAATGATAGCTGGTTACCATTAACTAACACTTTCTTGTAGCTTCGGACAGGGCATCTTCGTCAACTCCGAGCGATGAACTCCACCTCTTGATCTCTCTTCCTTGTAAGAAGTGGTGGGGCATCTCTATCAACCTTGAGCATCGGTCTTCATTCCATTCATCCTCCGACTTCGCTAAGGGAGGGGCACCTCTAAGATGGCCCAATATGCTTGCAAATGGACCAAGCCCTAACAAGATTCTAAAAAACCAATAAAACCAAATAAAACTCAGAAAAACCTAACAAAACCATAAAAATAAAATAAAACTCTAAAACACCAAACAAAACCCTAAAAAGTCCGAAAAACCTTAAAACCCTAGGAAAACCATAAAAACCCTAGAAAACCATAGGAAAACACTTAAAAAGTAGACAAAACCATAAAACCATAAATAAACCCTAAAACCTAGCTTAAACCCTAATCCAAACCTTAAACCCTAGGTTAAGACCTAAATTAAATTCAAAACCCTCATCCAAACCCTAAACCTAGGTCAAGCCCTAAGTCAAACCCTAAACCATAAGTCAAACCCTAAACCATAAGTCAAACCCTACGCCATAAGTCAAAGCCCAACAACCTTAACCACTTCCCACTTCACTCCAACCACTTCCCACCTCATCTTAACCACCTTAACCACTTCCCACCTCTTCATAACTACCTTAACCATTTTCCACTTCACTCCAACCACCTTAACCACTTCCCACTTCTTCTTAACCGCCTTCCACTCTAACCATAAAAACCAACCAAGCCATTTGGAAGCCTATAAATAGCCCCATTTGCAAGTGAAAATGAGATTTTGGAAAATTGAGAGAAGAGCTTCCCAAAAGCTTTTTCTCCTAATCAGAGCTACTAGAGTGATCCTGGAGCAAGGAGGAAGCTCGTGGAGGAGAGAAACCAGAGATTCCAGTCATCTCTAGAGAGCTCTGGCTGCCTCCAACGAGCTCGACAGCCAAGCTCACTGCCAGACCAGGTATGCCTTTCTCTATTTACTTCATAAATGCTCTCATAGGTCTCCCTCAACCTCCCTAGAACAATTCCAATGGAGCCAGAGGCCTCCCATGGTCATAAACGTGTTCCCAGGCCTCGCCGGAGCAATTTCCCTGTGGCTTAGGTGGGGGTGTGAGTCCAAGGCATGACCCTGGCCCTAGAGTGCTCGAACCTCCTTCCCAGACCTCTCTCTTGCTTCTCCACCCATCAAAATACCACTCCAATTGTTGTGGAATCCCCCAATAAGAGATCGCCAAAGTCAAGCATCGTCGCCGTCGCCGTCGCCGGGAAGACGATTGAAAACAACGAATGGACACGTGCCTCTAGCCCCATCGTGCCTCTCTGATCATCTAGAAATACTCCATGGCATGCCCCCAACACACCGGAGTCTTCAGAGTCAAGGCACGAGCTTTGGATCACCTCCTCAATCGAGCTTGCTGGAGTTGGATCGCATCAACGGCGAACTACGTCCGAGGATGGGGGGATTGCCCCATTCTTGCATCTGGAAGAAGGGAAATGCTACACACATCATTCCCACGCCTCTTAGAGGCCTGGATCACGCCAGCAGCCTCCTTCTTCTCCAGCGTCGTCATCGGAGTGCCACGACGGTGAGGGAGGTGGAAGGCCCACTCCAGCTGTTGAACCCTAGATCCAGACATCTAGATCCTCTTCTTCTCTTCTCCTCTTGCTCATTGCGCTTTCTGTTCTTCGATTAGGCTTTGGGATGCTCCGGAGCATCCCCGGCGGTCGTCGACGGTGGAGTTTTGTCGCTAGCAGCTGTCGATGCCTTTTCTTTAAAAAAAAAAATAAAAAAATAGGTTTTCTTTTAAATAACTTCTGTAATTTTTGTTTTCTTATAGATAGGTCCTTCTTTTCTTACAAGTAGGTCATTTTTTCTTACAATTAGGTCCTTGGATTTTTTTAAAATCGTTTGAATAAAGTTTGAATTGAAATTATTGCAATGTGCCCCCTGAGCTTTCTTAGTAATTTTTTCCAGACTTAAAAGTTAGACAAAAACTCCTAGAGTTACTTTTCAAACATTTTAAATCTAGCTTTTGGCATAAAAAACTCTGAACTTTGTTGAAATAGTTCTGAATGCACATTTCTCTATTAAAATTGCAAATTAAACCTTGGATATTCAAACATTCACTCAAATATGCTCAAAAATTGCATTTAAACCCCTAAGCTTCATTAAAATAACTCTCTGAATGCATATTTCTTTGTCAAAATTGTAAGTTAAACCCTGGGAATTTAAAATTTTTCAAATGTGACTTAAATTGCATTTTTACCACTGAATTTTACTGATTTCACACTGAATGTATGTTTTCTACAGTAAATTTACATGTCAGCCCCTAAAACTTTCTATTTTCAAACATGGAGTCTTTCTCTTGCATATTTTACCCTGAATTTCCACAGAATTGCATTAAATACTTGTTTTAATGGCAAAATTGCATTTTGACCCCTCGGAATCTTCAATTTGACTAAAAATGCACTGTTTTGCACATTTGACACTAGATTTCTTCAAAATTACATGAAATGTGTTTTTCTATTTATTTTTGATGATTTACTTTAGTATTTCAGTTCTCATTTAGAATTTGGGATTTTTGCACAAAAGCCCCTAGAATATACATTTCGACACTCTTACTTGCATTTTGCACATTTTGTTGCACTTTTTTCATGCATATTTCCTTGTGCCTTCTTCCTTTCATCGTGCACTCATTTCTAACTCATTGCTTGTGCCTTTTTCATGCATATTTTTGCATTTTTTATTTGATTTGGCTTTACATCGCCCGATGGCGTACATTAACAAACTTAACAATGTCGACATTGTCCCAAATGTGGATTATTTTCCCCAATTTGATTTTCTTAGATTTCTTCGAGTTTCCGTTGATTTGCATGACTCTTTCCGAGAGTTTCCCGATTTTCACAATTTTCCTCATCGCCCACGAGCGCACAGTAAAGCGGCATTCTCAATGCCTACATTTGCCCCTCGGATTAACTTTTTCTCGTTTATTCATTTCTTCTCTTCGATTTGGCATGTTCTCGAGTCATCTTTAGCATATGCATTCAGAATAGGCAAGCACACACCCAATAGACCATTTGACAAGTAGGAATCCTAGAATTACCGAGTTTCTCAGACGCATGGCGGTGTCTAACCCCTTCCCCATGCGTAACAAGAATCCTTACCCTTTCTCTAGCCCGCATTGATTTGTGCACTACATCCATTAGGCTCGGAGCATACATGTTTTCTTCATCTTGTTTTCTTCTTTGTTTTATTTCGTGTTTGGTTTTTCTCGTCTTTTCATTAAAAGACTAGGTGGCGACTCCTTTCCTTATCTTTCTTTGGTGTTTTCGAGTCTAGTCTTCTTCTTCGGATTAACCATCTTGGTCGTGACCATATCGGGACTCCTCGTGTGTTTCCACGCACCGATAAGGAGAGCCATGCAAGGTTCCTCCGGCATGGTCACAATAGACGACTAGATTCTAGCATCAACTTTGTGGGCACCTGACATCTTAGGCACTTCCTCTTGTAACAACTTGTCATCCTAGGCTTTAATATAATATATGGGATATTTATAATTATTATCATGATTATTCAAATTTCTAGGATTTTCTAAGTACTTATATATTTATGGAATATCATAAAAATATTTATGAATGCTAGATAATTCCGAAAACTTCTAGAATAATGGATGACATTAGGTTAAATATCATATACTTTTATCATGGTCCAAAACGAGATATGATATTAATTGTCACTTTTAAATGCTAGAGTTAACTATAATTTGAAAAAATAATTTCAACGTGTGCTTAATTTCCAAATATTTATGTAATTACGAGAATGGGATTTGATCTGGATATATTTAACATAATTCTCGTAATTATTGGGGATTTTATGTTATAAATTGGATTTTGATATTGGAATTTGGATTTAAAATTTGATTTTAGGATCTAATATCTTCTAGAATATTCTAGTGATTTTGATAGAGTTTGAAAATGTTAGGAAGAGTTGTTTACAGTTACTAGATATTTGTTGAATTGGTTTTGGATTTTATTTTTAAATGAGGAGATGTTTAGAACTCGACGCCATTATGGGTGGCTACTATACCAATAAAGATATTTTTTTGCTTATTTTTCCACAACGAAAAATAGAATATCTTGGGCCATCGCATGTCAATGTGCTGACACATCTGAATGTGTTGCCTGCTCCATGGGTGACATGATCAAAATATCTCATATTCGAATTTCATGCTTCTAGAAGCTTCTAGAATCCGTTATGGTGGGTTTTTTCACATCCTAACATCTATAAATAGACCCTTAGACCCCTCAAGTCAGGGGAGGCCTTCTGATCTTGAGAGAGTTCTATCTAGAGAGAGCAAACCCATGAGAAGCCCTATCGAATTTTTGCAAGGAGTTCCTGGTCCTCTTTTCCATCCCAACTCCCTGTTCGTGCCTCTACTTCCTCCACTCCATGTTGCATACACAAGGGTGAAGGGAGTACCGTTCAATCAAAATTTTTCATTTCATTATTGCATTTCATATTAAACCCATAGCATATGCATGTGTGGACAACCCTTATTAGTATTCAGTTCATCTAGTGATGTCCTTCCACTTTATTTTTTATTTTATTTACTTCACCTTGATCTAATCCAGTTTTTTTTTTGAAGGGAAGAAAGGAGCTACGTTGCACGAAGTAGCCATCGAACAACATCCAGCCATTGATTTAGTGAGCTTGAGAACCCACGACCTCAACTTCACTTTAGATCTCTGGTTTCCATATCAAATCATGAGTGAAACACAATATAGGGATCTCTTATAGTGTTATGTGTTCTTCCTCCCTTCAAAACAAACAAAAAAAACGATCTAGGTTAGTCTAAGTGTAGTAAGCAATACCAAAATAAGCAACAAATAATATGAATAAATGAAACAAAATACTGACTAGAGGTCGTCCCTACATGCATATGCTATGGGTTAGTTAATGCAGTATTATGCAATAATACGTAATTAAAAAATGAATTGGAAATGAATACTCCCTTCACCCTCGTGCCCCTTGAAGCGGATCAAGGAAGTCGAGGTAGACAACACTCTGAAGGTGCATAATGGCTCTTGGATAGATGATCTCTTGTGTAGGATATCTCATGAGAGATGGACATGGAGGAGGGGTTGAATGCTCTTTCTCTCTTAGGGTTTTCTCTCAAGATCTATTTCATTCAAGCTCTCGATTTTCTAGGTGACTCCTTAGGGTTTCTGAATTGCCTCTTCCCAAACTATTGACCTAGGGGTTTATTTATAGAGTTTTGGGGGTCTAGATTTCATTAATGACTAGTAGGAGATCAAGGGATATGATTGAATTAGCTTAAAATAGCAAGAAATCAGATAATTTTACTCGTCGCATATGGGATAGGTAGCAAAATCTCCATGTCACCACTCAAAGTGGTGATGAAGTTAGAGATTCCTTTTACGGCTGACATGGAGAATCAATGTCTGAAAGGCAACAATATCTGCCACGTCAACCAGTCGCCCATCAATGTGGTGTCGAGCAACCGAAAAGGCATTATTTTGAAATTTAAGATCCCAAAATATCTTCTTAAAAATCTCTTAACCAATAATGACCAAATCAATGATTTAAAAGCGTCTTCCTAATAGAAAGATTTTAAATAAATTCTAAATTCAATTTAAACTTAAAAAGTTAACTAAATGAAATTTGAAAAATTTAAATCTCTAAACTTTTGAGAAAACTCAATTAAAATCAAGGATGTAATAGATTTAACATAGATTGGCAATCATCTAGGTATTTTGGATTTTATCTTTTTTTTTAGACATTATCTTGAATTTAATATTGTTATTACACAAAAATGTGATAACTTAAAAATCACATTTTTGGTAAAATAAACATAAGTAATCTTAATTATCAAGTCATCCAAATTTCATTCATTTCTTGGATTTATTTGGTATTTATATTGATTTATATGATATGCATAGATATTTAAATGTTAGAAAATTATAGAAACTATAATAAATTTGGGAAAAATCATAATAATATTTATAAATGTCCCGTATATCATATTAAAGCCTAGGATGACAAAATATATGGAAAGTGTAATCTAGGATGTTTGTCGCCTATTTTTCTGGTGCTAAGACATTCGTTGCCACCATTAGGGGCAACGAGATGTGTTGCCTACCAAAGTGACGACAATGTTTGTCACCAGTCAATGAGGTATCAGCTTGTTTTTTTCATTTTACCCTTCTGTCTTTTACTTAAATCCATAAATATATATTAAAAGTCTTGAAATACATCAAAAATTCCATCAAGTCATAAAAACATCATCTTTAAAATCATAATCCTCAAATTTGCCACTAATTTGAGTATGGCTGGAGTGCCATCTTTGCCATAATTGATAACTTGCATCGAAAATGTTCAAAGGGCTCAAATCTCCAACTAGTGAGAGTGTGTTTGCTCTACCACAACTAAAGACCTTGAATAAGGTAAAATCAAGAATGTTTTTAAATAAATCATGAAAAAATCTAGAAAATATGTTATAGATCTTTAGTCAAGTGATCTGGGGCGTTTCTAGGGTTCCTATCCTAGATGACCTTTGGGAAATGCGAAAATGAGATAGCTACATGCTCTTGCTTCTCTCACTTCTGGTACTTCTTCTTCCTTCCATGCGCTTTGCTTTATGGGGCATGGAGATTCTATGCCTGCTATCTTGGGGTAACGGCAAACATTAATCTATGTAGAGCTCGTCACCAAGTTTGTTGTGATGACCACCACTTGGGTTTCATAAATGCTACCAACTGCTCCTCTTCCTTAGGCTTTCCTATTTGAGGAATCTAGTCTACTATGACTTTCTCTACTGTAGGGTTCATCCCTTTCCTGCTTTTGCCTCCTAACTCATCTTTTGATGGGTCTCTTGCCATGCAAGCTTAGCGTCTAAGGGCTTTGGCATAGAAGCTGCAACGTATGGCCCTCTCTTGGAAATTTACTATTGGTCCTCCTCATCCGACTCTTGAGGTTTTGGTGTAGTGCTCTAGCTTTGCAGGCTCATCCTAATACACTTTTGCCTTTGCCATCACCCTATCTCCTCACTACTCCGGTGATGTGGGCGTTATCTCTACCTCCTGCCTCATCACAACACTAAGCATAGCATGCAACTCCATCACCTTGTGGCCAACCCTTTGATTTGGTAGGAGTACAACATCCCTTGAGCTCGTTGCCTGGTACCATGCCAATGCCATAGCTACAACTCTCACACTTTGCACCTTATTTTGCCCAACATGCAATCTACCAATCTCCTATCCATTTGATACCGGCACCTACATGCACTTCACCACTACACTTTGCACCTTTGCATGGGTATGGTAGTTCTAATAGTTTGACACCAGGGGGCATGAGGGTGGTTCCAGAGGAGTGCTTACATGTGACCCATACAACATACGTAGCACCTGCTTTAGCTAAAACTATCTCAATAGCAGTACATTCGGATGCCCTCCTTACAAGATCGACGATATGAAAAAAGCACTTTGCCAAGTGCACGGTAGGGATTGCCAACTCTACCAATTTTGGGACCTCTAATAATTTCCAGATGCATCACTCCCTCCGAATTTCCACATCTAAGATGTAGACATCCATGTTTTGCAGGAACTTACCAATAGTCTCTGGAAAAAGAGTGATGCAATAATGGTGCACCATAGTTGCAGATGGCTCATTCACTTTTCCCCAAAGTGCAATAGACACCCTAAAACAACTCAAACCTTTAAACCATCATTCGCTACAATCCACAACTTTCATGTGGTCCTATAGGATTGAGGAACAAGCCCATAATCTAGAAGTCAAGCCCATCACAATGTCAGGCACGACTTCAAAGTGTGACTTCAAGGCGTTAAGGAGCAAGCCATGATAGTGAATACTCTGAGCGTGTATGTCTAGTGGAGAACAATGGTGCGAAGATCCAACAACATGCCCTGTTTTAGAATATCTCAGTTGACGAGTTTAGTGGACGTTTCATCGCATGGGACTGTAGATATTCCATTTACACATTTCCTAGAGTTCATTCAAGATAGGAAACTTTGAAGCGTCCCAGATAACATGGCTAAGGAACTATAACATATTTTCCAGATTTTCCTTCATCTCTCTAAAGACATTCTTGATTTTTCTTTATTCAAGGTCATCAGCTATGGCGGATCTAAGACACTCGAACTAGTGGCAACTACGACCCCCTCGAACATTTTCAAAGTGAAATCAATAGTTGTGGCAGAGTTGACACTCCCGCCGTGCTCAAGTTGGTGTCATATTTTACTATTTTGATCTTAAAAAAGATGTCTTTATGATTTTATGGAATTTCTAAAGTATTTTTGGAGTTTTAATGTATCTCTGTGGAATAAGATAAAATACAACAGGTCAAATGTAAAAAGAATAAAATGTTGTCAGTTTGACAGGCAATGGGCCTCGTCTCCAATTCAGAATGCAACATAGCTAGTCGCCTATCTCATTGGCGAAACAATTTCATGGTGCCACGTTCATAGGTGACAGACATCCTTGAATTCCCTCTCCCCATAATTCGTCATCCTAGGGCATCATATGATATATGGGACATTTATAAATATTATCATGAATTTTCCCATAATTATTGTGATTTCTATAATTTTCCAACATATATGCATATCATATAAATCATTATCAATGCCAAATAATTCCAAAAAATTATTGAAATTCGGATAACTTGATAATTAAGATTACATATCTTTGTTTTACCATTAATGAAATTTTTATGATAAGTTATCACATTTTAATGTTATAACTTATATTTAATTCAAGATGATGCTAAAAAATAAAGATAATATACGAAATATCTAAATGATTGCCAATCTATTTTAAATCAAATATATCCTTGAATTTAAACTGATTCCGTTTATAATTATTGGAGATTTAAATTTTCATATTTGATTTAATTAACCTTTTAAGTTTAAATTGAATTTGGAAACATTCTATTATGAAGACGAGTTTAAGTCACTGATTTGGCTATTGTTTGCTAATAGATTTACCAGAAGATATTTTGGGATCTTAATTTTTAAAAGTTTGCCTTCTTAGATTCTTAGTGCCACAATGAACGGTGACTAGTTGATGAGGTAGATTTCATGCCATTCAACTACTAATTCATAGTGTGCATTGAATCAGGGATCTTCAACTTCGCTCCCTATCCAGGCAATGACTCAATAATCTTGTCACCTGTGACGAGATCTAAAAACATATTTTTTACTGTTTTAACAAGTTTAATCCTGCCATTGACCCTCCAGTCATCCTTGACGAGATTTGGAGTTCTCATACTCTATAAATAGACCTCCTAGGTCAAAAGTTTTAGGGAGCACTTTATAAACCTTAGGAGCCAGTTTGAAACCCTAAGAGAGGAGAAAAACCCTAAGAGATCCATGATCCTTAGCCCCATTCTATCTCAATGCCCTGTGACAATTTAGATCCCATAGATTTCCTTTCTCATAGCGAAAGTGCATTCCGGAGCTCCATTAGGTCTCCACTTCCTCCGTCCACTTCACAACGTATGAGGGTGAAGGAAGTGTTTTTTCCAATTATTACATTTTTTTACATAAATCCATTGCATGACATAGAATAGTCCATGGCATATGCATGTGGGGACAATATTCAGTCAGTATTAGTTCATTATTCATGTTGTTTATTGTTATTTTTTTGATATCATTTATTACACCTAAGTTAATCTAGATTTTCTTATTGTTTGTTTTGAAGGGAAGGAATACAACATAATATAAAGATGTCACTAGAAGACATCCTACTGTCGATTCAGTGAATCGAGAATCCACATCTATCCATCACCATCTCTTGTAGGCATCTTGTCAGCTAGCTCAAGCGAAATGACAAGTGGCGATCACAACAAAAGGTGTTAATGTGAGTGCACACGCTGGTATCATCATCAACCCCTAAAAATCCATCTACAAATTTTTTAGCGATCACAGTGGGACCAGTTTGAGCCAATCCCCGTGCTATGTAAGTATTCCTTTTCCTTTTCATTTATTTTCATTTTTTTAGATCTAGGTGTAGTTTTTTATCTGGAATCCATGCATTTAAAGTTTCATAGTGCCTAAACCTTTCTTTGTTTTTTTTTCTTAACAACAAGAGGCCAGTAAATCACGCCGCCAGTAGAATCGACATCGAGTCCTGTCGCATGCGATGTAGTGAGTGACATATATTGTCACCACTTCTATAGGTTATGTGAAATTATCAGGGCCATTTCACTATAGATCATTTGCTTTTTGTTTGTTTGTGTCGCATTTTTTGAGATCAATAGTAGTAGGAAAAAAAAATCAAAATTTGAAATTTGAAATTCAAGAATCAAATTTCAAGATTGAAATTCAAAATTTGAAATTCAAAAAAAGAAGAAGCATCTACTTGTATTTTTGGTTTTTTAATGGTTTTTAGGATTGTTTTCTATCCACCAATTGGGTGGAAACAAATTGTATTACAATAAAGTTAAAGTTCCTTAAGGTTCTTTATCTAGTTTGAACAACCAAGTCGAGTGAATTGGGCTAGTGCAAGTCGCTCTCCCATACTCTGTGTTTGGTTGTGATTATTAGATTAGGGAACTTAAGGTGTTCTACGATTATATTTCAGACTCCATCTCTCTCTCTGAGTTAGTAATATATCCTAGTAGATACTTGATACTTTATTATTCTTTATTTATTTACTTTTTTTTTTGTGGTTTGCTAGACTGACCCTAAGGACAAAATCCTGGGTTATGGGCCCCACTTTAGAGAGACAAACTTATAGTGTAGGCCCCCTTTGTTGACCTCCCAAAGGTCATAGGGTGGTACTGAAGAAGAATAAATCCCATTGAGTGTTACCCTAGATCCTTGAAGAAAAGCCACACCCCCTTGCTATAGGTGCCAGAACAAGTTGAGAGAACACAAGTTAACTAATTGATTAATTAACCACCTTAACAAGTAAAATCTATGCTATGGTTGCAAACTTCTCTGATTAATTAGCCTTGTTTGATCATTGGGTTTGTCAAGGATAGACCTTGGCTGCTGGATTAGACAAGCAAGCTAGCCACTTGTTTGATCGACGCTGTTATCGGCTGCCTTACTTATGGACGACAAGTCTTGGAACCATTATTGTAACACCAATAAAATTCATTTTGTAATTATTTACATTTTATGAATTTATTCCTAGACGGGTTTTACTATTCCCAAGCCTATTGTGTGGTTCTGTACTTTTAGACTTGGGCCTCATGGGCCAGCTTCTATTTGTGTGTCCCAGTGCGTGGTTTGGCACCATGCATTGTGGCACTATGCATGTAGGGCCCAGGTGTGGGGTCCATGTGTGTCCCACATTCATGGGCCATTGGTTGTGGTAGAGTGGTCGGTGTGCTCGTGCGGGGTGCTGATGGCTGAGACGTGCAAGTGAGCACGCTCCCAGCTACTGCGTGCGCACGCCTTATAGGCCGCCCGCACCACACACCTCTGCCACTCGTCGTCGTCTTCTCCTTCTTTCTACTTCTTTTTCTCCTCCTCCTCGGTCGTGAATCTCTTCTTCCCCACCATCCCTTTCCTTCCATCCCACTCCTCCTCCACCCCGTTCTCATTCCCCATATCCTCCCCTGTCTCCCTTGTTTTCTTTTGTTCGCACATCGATGGAGAGAGAGAGGGAGAGGGAGAGAAGCAGAGGTAGGGTGGTGGCTCGTGGCTGCTTGGAGGCTCTGATGTGACATCCTAGAGGTCATGGGGTGGCAGTGGGTGTGCAGGGCTGCCAGACTTCGCTGGAGTCGGTCGGAGATCACTAGAGCTCATTTCAGGTACGTATCCCCAATTTAATGTGTAGAAATCATGTAAAATGGTAGAAATGCCTAGGATGCATGTAATCTAGGCAAAATTTAATGTTTTAGAATTTTTGGGAATTTAATGTGGATTCATTTTGACCCTTATTCCTTTGCATTTTTGTATTTGTATGCATAGTGAATGCATTTCAGTTTTATTTATTTGGTTTTGGAGTAGACTCAAGGGTCTAGTTCTTATGTTTTATGCAAGATTTTTTGTGTTTGTTTAGGGGTTCCAATCAGAGGTCCCTGTTGGGGCGATTTTGGACTGTAGGGTTTGGGTAGTTTTCTGTTTTTCACAGAATTCAGCATACCGAACCATTTCGCTATGCCATTTTTCTATTAGATTAGGTCCTCTAGTCGAAATTTGGTTGTTTGATTTTAGATAGTCGCCCGAATCAGGAGATTTCAGTCGACCAAATCATTTTAGGTATATCGAATTTGGCATGTGTGTTGACCGTTGACTTGATTCGATCGACTGATCTAGATTGGCCTACCAAACCAGGGCTTTTCGGCATAACGATCTTGTTTTTGCCTTGCCGAATCTGGGCCCAAATATGTTTGTAAAATCTGATTTCTGAGGATTTTCTAGATTGGATTGTTCTAGCCCGTTGAGATGGGATTACAGGCCATCAGTGGTGGTCCCTCGGGACACCTGATGCACCATTTTGTTAAGGTTTTGAAAGATATGAAAATGGTTTGAAAATGGATTTCAAAGAGATGAGTTGGTAGATTTTGAAAATGGTTTTTTTTCCTAGTTTTTGGTGAGTGGGTCGAGACAGTGTGTGACCGTGTCGTTGGGACCAGGGAATGTGATGACATTCTTGGGTGGTCAGGCATGACTCCCTAGTTGAGGTCGGGGACGAGATAGTTGAGGCTAAGGGGTGTCGGGTCATAGAGGTATGAGACTTCTTAACTGTTGTCTCGAGGCTAGGTTGTGGTCCGCAGGTCGAGGTGTCTTATGGCATGACGGGGAGGTATGATACTCGTACTATCATTGTGAGCACGGAGGCTCAGGTGTCATCGAGTGTGGAGGTATGACACTCTCTCCTGAGCACTATGTGGAGGACACCATGAGGAGGCATACCCTGTGGTGGCCGGTGCGGGTTGAAAACATGCCCCGTAGCTGGTAGCATCCTAAGAGATAGGACAGCCTTCCGAAGGAAATATTGGCTTTTTGAGGGTTCTCTAGGTAGGGAGAATCGCAAGACGATGATCGCTCCTACAGAGGGTGCCTTCACCGTGGCAGTGCAGAACGTCGTGGTTGCTCCTCGGTTGACTGTGTGTGGCCAGAGTTTAGTTGCCTGGCACCGGGCTTCCCAACTCACTATGTGTGGTTTTTGCCATTGAGTGCAGTTGCTTGTGGCTTTAGGCTAGTAGGGCCCCAATTGTTATTTTGGAAAGTGTATGCCTGGTTTGTGAGGTTTTGAGAAAATGGTTTGCGAAATGAATTTTAAAAGAAAAGTAATTATGATTTTCTTTCCGTGATTTTCCTTTGGGGTGCGTATTAGGTTACTTTTGTCACTCATGCGTTTACCTCATGTTTTTGGTTTGCTGGTGCAGTCATACAGAGAGTTAGCGTAGTGCATATAGTCTGGAGTCTCCAAGCCACACACATAGGTTCCTAGTAGATGTTATTTTCCTGTTAGCTTTTTTTTTCCTATATTTTAATTTGTTTAAATTATTATGAGAAAATGCGGGGTGTTACAGTTATAAACGACGACGTCAGGTAGACACACTCTAGGTGACTTGCTTGCAGGATGGCTTGGTCTGTGATTACATAATTGGTTACAGGGATATCAAAGCAATGTCTTTTGGGTCTACATCCTCTTCATTAAACAAAGTTGTCAACATTTCCTTTGTATTTCATTTGTATTAATGTTGTAATTTTCTCTTTTAGAAAAATTGTAATAGGTTAGAAGTAGTGTAAATAGTCTATAATTCTTCTTTAAGTACTTGTAATTTTGTGAGAAGAGATCAACAAAGCATAGACCTTCCCAAGATGTTCGAAGCATACTACTCTCACACCAACTACTCTGGCATATCAAGCAATTCAATCTGAGTGGGTCACACAAGTAGTTCAATGGGCCAACACAGGTCCTTCATCAATGCCCCAACTTCATACGGAGGCTAGTCATATGACGTAGGAGGAGGAAGGATGAGTTATGCTTAGCCATGGAGTACCCCTTTGTCAACCAATGCACACTCACTACCTTAAGGGGCAATCAACAAAATCCATCAATCTATGGCTCATTACAATCTCTGTAGCCCACAATTTCTGAATACGCATGGATCCTCTCCATTCCTAAACTCTCACCATGGCCGAATAACCTCACCTCTTGTGGGAAATACGCATACAGTGCCACCAAGCCCAACAATCAATTTCCCAACACAAGGTCTACTAATGCAACCCTCCACACCATACCCTACCACACTGGTCAACCCTTCATTTACTCATCAAGCTACTTAATTCCACTAAGGTATCACTCAGATCCATACCTAGGGGAAACCAAATCAATGTCCCCATCTTATGCTCCAGATCAACCCTCATTCCGTTTTCAACATGGTACTCCTCTACATTAGTAGTTCTGAGGATACCAAGGCTAGGGGAAATCAGTAATTCCAAGGTTGGGCATTAAAAGGATGTTATCAAAGGCACTAGTAAAGGTAGGAGTCACATCAAGAACAATAGTCGGCTTTGATTCATCGTGGTTCCCACACTTCATATTGTCGTTTGGATTAAAGCTACCCAAAACACCAAAGTATGATGGAACAGGTGATCGATGGAATCATCTAGCTTCTTTTACCATGGATGCCCTGCCCTATCAACATGATAATGGTCTGACTCTATACCTATTCTTCAAGAACCTTGAGGGAGAAGCATTGAGGTGGTTCAGCACACTCATTGCTTATGACCTCAGTGACTTCAAGATTGTGTTCGAAAAGTTCCTACAATAGTATGTCCACTACATCTAGCATAAGACTACTATTGAAAACCTCCTCGCCAAAAAGACGAAACCTGAGGAGGACTTCGTAACCGTCACAAGCAGGTGGAGAGACATGGTTGCCAGTGTGACCGTGCCTTAAGCCCTAGGGCCGTCCGGTGCAAGGTCGCGCTAGAGGGGAGGAGGCCACAACGATGCCAAGATGGCGAAGGCGCGAGATGGGAGGAAAAGAAATGAAATGGAGTCGCCACCTAGTCTTTTAAGGGAAAGACGAGGAAAACCACAAACAAATCACAAAAAGTGAATGAGTGAGTTTCAAACATGAAGGTCAAATGTCTATTAACCAGAGGATGGGTAAGGATTCCTATTATGCACGGGGAAGGTGTTAGGCTCCCTCCATACGCCCTAGAAACTACGTCTTTCTAGTCTAATTCGCTTGCTAGAGGATAAATGAATGTTTGCTATGCCTCGATTGCGTTCTAATCTTGTTGATATGAATGCCAAGACAAGACAGGATGGATGTGCAAGACGATGTGCAAAAATTGTGGAGAAATCCACATGAATTGACAAAATCACTGAAAATCATATGAAATGATGATGTCTTTGTAATGAATGCCTCCGACAACCATGTTGATGTCAAAAGGATAAAAATTCAAGTCAACTCGTGTACTCAGAATCATGGAAAAAGTCGTGAAAATCAAAAAGGGGAAAAATAATCCGTGATGGGGTCAAATGTCAACCCTCAGGCCTGTTAATGTACGCCCTCGGGCGATGAAATCCAAATCAAATAAAATAGTCTGAAATGTAGGATTAAAGCAAATCAAAATGGATATTGGATAAGAAGCACTGAAGATAAAGGGAAGAAAGAAATCCACTAAATAAAAGGCATGGGATGCTGGCTCGCTAAATGCAAATGTGAGGAAAAAGGATATGGAATGCATGGATAAGTGCCTAAATGTGCAAAAACTCTAAAGAATGACTTACACATGGACTATGCAAGATTGAGATGCATGCTCATGAATTGGAGGCGTAGGGGCAATTTGGTCATTTCCTCGGCCAGATGTGATAAATGCTTGTATGGGAGTGATGCATGGCCTAAAATGTGTGTCAAATGCCTAGAAGATGTTATTTGCTAGAAACATGGAGGAGATAATCAACACAATGATGTAAATACAATAAAGGACAAACATAAGGGCCAAATTGCAAAATTCACAAAGAGGAATGAGAAACTGGATGAAAAACGTGTTCATGACCCCTATTCTAACATAGAAATGATGGGTCCATTGTCAATGTGGCACAGGAATGTAAAAGTTGCAGTTGGATAATTTCATGAAAGGTCAGGGTTTAAAGTGCCAAATTCACACAGGAGTGCAAATGTGACTGAAATGTAAGGCGAAGGATCAAATCTCATTGAAAACATGATTTTTGAATATAATCTATGATTAAATGCAAAACATGAGATGAAATGTGTGAAAAATATTCCAAGATATGCAAGAAAACATTTAAAACCCTAAATAATGTATTTGAAATTAATCTAAGTGTCAAAATGTAATTTTTATGTTCAGGAATGATTTCATGGGAATATAAATTTTATGTTTAGGAATGATTTGATGTGAATTTAGGGACTTTTGTGCAAAATTTCAGGGCCTCAATGTGATAAAAATTGGATTTTTATACTGGTCAGTGCAATTATGATGTTTCCTAGGGTCTAAGATACAAAATGTGTAAGGAAAACTCATTTCATAAAGTTCAAGGGGCTCAATGCAAAAGACTAGGACCAAAGTGCAAAGCAAATTCCATTGTTATAGTAGTCAATGTGATTTTTAAACATTTTAGGGCTTAGATTGCAAATTTCCTAGAGAAAATCATTTTAAAGGATTCCAGGTGCTAAATGCAGATGTTCAGGACTTAAATGTGACAAAAACTCAATTTTAATGATTACTAGTGTGATTATTAAAATTATTAGGGGCCAGAATGCAAATTTCGCAGAGAAAACTTATTTTAAAAAGCTTCAATGGCTAAATGCAAATGTTTAGGACTTAAATGCAAAGAAACCATGGTGCCAAGGACCTATATGTGATAAAATATGCATTAATATGCTAGAAATTAAAAAATAAAACATTCAAGGGGGTCACATGCAAAATGCATAGAGAAAATAAAAGAAATAAATGAATTTTAAAAGTATAGGGACTTTGATGCGATGTTTGGACCCATATGCAATAAAAAACGATTCAAATGTAATAAACTGAGGACCTAATAAAAATAAGCTTAAACTAAAGGGGCCTAATATACAAAGGAGACCATTCGAAGATCGTTGGAGGATCACTGGCGTTCTTCCTTTAGCAATCTCTCCAGTGAGGCTCCAATGGCTATCCCACAGCGGAGGGGGGCATGCGGTAGTTGAGGAACCTTTGTGGAGGCGCGGCGACCAATCTCGGGAGGTTGGGTTTGGCTGGGGAGGCTTGAGGCCTCCCCCCAACCTCGTGCTCTAGCGGTACCCACTGGGCGGCAACGGAGAAGACGGCAATGCTGCACGGTGGTGTCCCGGAGGTTGGAATGGTGTGGCGACAGTACAATTGGAGAAGCATCACGGGGGCACAACGACGCTTTGGAGGGAAGCAGCGAGCTCTAGGGTGATCTGGAGCACTCCTCTTACCTTCGTCTCTGGCGATGATAATGGTGGAGGTGGAGGCATCGCTGCGATGGCCTGGACGAAGATGGAGCGGCATAGTGGCATTTATGGCGTGGAGACGATACTCCCCGGTGCGATGGCACGAAGAGGGGGCGCCTAGTGCACTTCAACGCCTCTCGACAGCAGAATGCGGAAGCGGCAGACTGCAACGACGGCGATGGGGCTAGCTCAGCGTCAATGGGGTTTCTCTGGAATGGAGGGAAACCAGAGGAGGTCGAGAGAAGAGGAGGAGAGAGGAGAAAAGGATGAGAGACCCTTGAGGGTCCCCGCCTGAGGTCCGAAGGCCCAAGCCTCGCCGGTGGTGGTGAACACACCACTGGAGGAAAGGGCTGGCATTGCGCAGTAGGCTCCTCTCCGCCATAGTCCGATTCTATATGCTTAATAAGACCAAAGGGGCATGCCTTGTTGGAAAACTCTATTAATACGTTTTGATGATAACAAATGAAATGTGATTAAATGTTAAATAATCACTTAAGAAAATATGACAAGTAGTTATTAAAGCAAAATATTCAATTATATAAACTTGTGGACTTACATGCCTTGATAGAAGCATTTTAAAGCTTATATCAATTTCGGCATACCGAAATTATTCGGTATTCCGAATCAGGGATAATCGGTACATCACTCGGAGCACCGAAATTCAAAGTAATCAAAAGATTCCATAAAAACGGTCGACCGATCCAAATCGGAATACCGTTACAGTGTTTTTCGGAAGATCAACGAAAGAGGAGCGGCACACTGAAAATCTGCGATCAAAAGAG